>JAOQMS010000001.1:29215954-29227925 GCA_027563885.1 Erythroxylum longipes | reverse complement strand
GGTATTTTTAAACCTAAAACCTATTCTGCTGTCTTAACCTCTTGTCCTACCTCCGAACCTACCTCTGTTTCTCAGGCTCTTCAAGATCCTATGTGGACTCAGGCTACGAGGGATGAGATCACTGCCCTACACAAAAACCAAACCTGGACCTTGGTTCCATATGATCCTACCATGAATATCCTGGCTACTAAGTGGGAATTGGGATTGATGGATTCCCAAATTTTCTTCGATTGATTTTATACTATCTTGATATTGATAATATAAAGAGAATCCATAGAATAATGGTGTGGAGTGATGGCAATGGTTATCCTTGCCTACTTGTTTGATGGATTGGTGGAAACTTAGGTAGGGTTATCACGGTTCTCCCGAGTTCGGTCAAATTTAATTTAACCCCTTGATTTTCTTTGGTCCCCAAACTCAAGCGTATGCATCCATAACTCTTTTAGGAAGTTGAAATAAGGTCAATTGGTAAGTCCTGTTTTGTTAGAGATAATGACCTTTAACAGCTTTAACTCACAGTTAAACATTACTCACGACACAAGTTTAGTTGGCGTGAATATGTCCCTAGTGTTTTCTTGCATGGGAATGAGAAAAGAGTGGAAATTGACATGAATAGATGAAGATTTGAAAAGTTTAAACCCCAAATTAGATAAACAAAACCATGTTAGAAAGCTTTTGTTTAGACACAAACTTCTTCAACCAACTTTGTAATACGACATAGAACGGAAACTTTTGGGTGGAATGAGAGCTTCCTTTTTCTCTCACCCTCCATTATTGTATTGATTTTCTCACTCACCAATCAAAAAATCATGCAATTTACATGAAGACACTCCAAAGACACTAAGAGAAGGATAAGAAACAACTTAACATCAAGTACGAGTTTGAGCTAGGTAGTTGATGATTTCGCTTTCACAAGCTTATTCAATTCATGCTCACCTTCTTGAGTGCTAAGTCCTACACTAGGGTATGTGGTGAGCCATGAAGAGTGACGGACATGTTGTGCAATGAGCACTGCAGTGTCTTTCCACAAAGAGACCTCCAGTTCTTTCTCGTAAAGCTTTTGATTGATGCATTCCAAAGCCGCTTCCAGCTCTCTTATTTGTTCTTGCTGTCTAGTTTCCAGTAGTTCGTGCAACTTCCTCTCCAGTTCATGTGGAGGAACACCACGATGCAATTCTTCGGTTGCTTCCTGAGGGTCAATAGTCTCACCTCCAAAACTCACGCTATAGCTTGCCGAGATGATGTCCACATCTTTCCTCTGCCAGCTCTACCCCCCAATATTCAGAAGAAAAAATTAGGAAATGGGAAGAAAACAAAAGATTTCACATGCCAAAGATCTCGTCAAATATTCTATACAAATCACTTGTCTTTATAATGGGTCAAACAGGGAAGAGTAAGGACAAAGTATAATCATTAAACATTCTAGCTCCATTCAAGCATTCAAGTATCGTGGTCCTCATTGTGACACCACAAAATTCATAAGTTCACTGATAGAGACATCCATAACTCATAAGCAAAGCCATCAACTGAGCTTCTTACCAGAGTATCTTCACTATGTTGCGAATATAATCTCTCTTCATCTAACTGAAATTGCATACGTTCAATCTCAGCTTCAAGCTCCGCCTCAAGTTGATCAATTCCCCCCAAAAAATCCATCGTATCATCTTGTTTAAGCTTATCGTAGGAAGAAGTATTGGGCGACGACTCTGGCAAAAGATCTGCTCCCTGAGGAACATCAGTCGTGGACTCGGGATAGACCATGTCATTAACATCATTATTGTTTGGTTCAAACTCCCGAGGAAAAGAGTCTTTCTTGCTATGCAATTCCTCACTTAGAGTACGAAGAAGAGCCTCCATATTCCCACGCAATTCCATCATTTTATCAAGTTCATTTTTGCTTGCCGCAACTAAAGACAATAGAACACACCCAAGTCCAACATTGAAACAAGTTTCTTCCTTTCCACGCCGTTCTTCAACTGCTTCACAAAATTAATGGAGAACTATTAATCATTTATGGAAAAAATTTCCAGAATCTAAATGAATACAACATAACTCACACAAATTTGCATCATTCGAAGCAACATAGTACCTGAATGACTACTCCCTGAGACCAAATGCCGGCTATTGGATTCCTCCACGGATGGCCTTGCATGCACTGTGAAGTCTCCGAGTTCGCTTCTCTCTTCCTCTCTCTTTATCTTACTCTTACTCTTCAAAACGGACCGCCTAAAGCTGCACAGCCATCGAATCAAAGAGGACCAGTCCGAGTTCCGGTGCATGACAGCGGAACCGCTTATCGGTAAGAGAACGGGGTCGTCGTCTTCGTCGGCGAGTAAGATATCGGCGATTCGCAAAGAAGATTGACGAGCTTGAGTTGGGGATTTAAAAGGAAAGGGGAAATTTAGGGATTTGTTGTTACTCATAATTAAGGATTGGGAATCCAGAATTGAATGCGATCACGAGATCGAACACTCACTTCTGATGAGAAACACAGAGAGAGCTTTAAAAGAGGAGGGAAAATTTTAAAACTAAAAAACTAACAATTTCCTTTTCAATAAATAAGGAACGGCATTTGGGCCGAGTTAGGCTTTACTTTGGCCCAAGTTTGGTCTTATGTAATTCAAAACCTAACTTTTTATTAATTTATTCCTTATTTTTTAATTAGAATAAAACATTATTTTTTTAAGGTTTTGGTTAGATTTGAATTTCTTATGTTTAATATTTAGTAGATATGCATAATCACTTAAAACAAAGTTTTTAAATTTTAAATTAAAAAATATTTATTATTCCATTGTTAGAAGTTGATGTTTGAACCATAAACAACTAACACATAAAATATTAAATTGGAAAGAATCTTATATGTATATATATATATATATATGGTCAAAAGTCAAAACCTAATTGAACACATGTAATGACTTGCAATTCAATCTAAATCAACAGCATATTTTAAACAAACAAAAACTTTTAATTTATTTATTTAATTGGATTGGATTCAAACTCAAACTTAAATTTATTTTTATTTTTAAAAATAAAAAAACGATGTTATCTTATGTGAAAAGTTCGGAGTTTAAATTGGACTAAATCGCAACCTTAACTCAAGCCCAATTTCAAACTTGAAATGGAAAGAAAAATTAAACTTAACCGAAACTCGATAGACTTCAATCAAGTCAGTTGAATACCAGCCAGATTATTTTTGTCATAACTTCTTTTATAAGACACTCAAAAATTATTTGAGTTGAATCAAACTTCGAACTCACTAGTATCATCTTGGCTTGAATATGACCTAAACTAAGGTTTTTTTTCCCCTCTTCTTGTCAAACGAACTTGGACATTTCAAACTTAGCTAAACTCAAACTAGCACTTCTAAGACTTAAATCTAAGTTTCAGATCAAACTCAAACCTATAATATAAATCAAGTTTGGGCTCAAATTTAGGCTGGAATATAAGGGATTTGAGTCCATTTCTACCCATTATCATTCTTGCTTCATCACAGCAAAAAACTTCGCATATAAAAAGTTAAAGAAGCAAGCAGTGTAAAAGGTTTGACTCCATGAAAGTATAGCTCAATCTGGATAAAGTTAATGAATCCGAATTGTCATGACAGAACATGATACATAACAAAACTAGTTTAATCAGATCGTTCTTTTAAGCAAACAAACTAATCTAGGAGCTGATTCGAAGCGCATCTATGTTTCGTTTTCCACCAGGGCCTCTGGTATACCACGAAGAAACATAGTCTCCATAACCAACTTCACCATACCTAGCAGGAGATGACTCGCTCAAAAGTTCCAGAGCAGGAGACACTTTCACTGTCTTTGCTGGATCATGAAACGTTGCAACTGAGAGCCGCGCTCTTGTAGAGTTCGTTATTGCTCGGTGTTCACAACTTCTGCATATACCATTTGTAATAATCTGCAGAAAAAAACAGATAAGGCCTAAGTTATGATAAGTGTCAAAGTAGTGTAGATAAAATTTCTCATAGGTGATCAGCTGAGGTAACTTGCAGCAGATGACATATTTGCTGGAGTCAGTAAACCATGATCGCTACAAGTTTGAAGGATTTTCCTTCTCTTCATACAAAACACTTGTTTTGGACGAAATTTATTCATGCATAGTAACAGGAAGAAAATGTGTGAAAAGATGAAATAGTGTCCTTCACTTATTCCGGCATAATAACAGATTACAGACCACATACAAGTTCCTGCATGTAATAGCTCCTATCTACGGATAAGTTCTACAAGAAGAGACATGGAGCTTAAAAGAATGATATAATAACCAATGTAATTTGAGTCACAATCTGACACTGGTACATCAGGCATTAGATCTCCAGAAGAGAAGGAAGCAGTCTCAGAATCCAGTTAAGCAGTTCCAAACACAGGCCTAATTAAGTGGAATGCAAATCACTAGCTCAAGGCTTTACGAATTCTCTTATGAGAAAAAGGTTTTATGTCATTTTCATGCTGGCAGTATGGCTTAGATACAGATTGAGCTGTTTAAAAGCAAAGGCTAGCATAAGTAAAAGAAAATTTCTACCATAATGTGATCTCCAGTGCTGAAAACAACAATCATGTCGTCCAGAGTCATGCAGGAAATGATATTTGCGTTCCAATCATTACGATAAACTTCATTGAAGTTTGGGACTACCATATTGGAATAACAAGTTGAGAACGGTATAAGTGGCATGGAGGAGTAAAGACACAGAACAAAGAAAGTTCTGGCTGAACAACTGAAACAAATAGCGAGAAACGAAAAAGAAAACATAAAACAATATCATTGACCATGATGATACTCTATCCTCAGAAGTCATAGACAAACAAATGACGATTAGGAATTGATATTGGCATTTGGATAATGACAAACGTTTGAGTTAACATTACTATTCTTCCAACACTAGATAAATAAATACAGAAACTGGCACGATAAAGCACTTAAGTAAAATAATGAGACCAGAATGCAAACCAACTTTAACTGGAAAACAAGTGTTTTGAGAGAGAGGGGAGAGAAGAACAAAACCTCAGTTTGGTCAGCAAGAAGAACAAGAATTGTGTGAGGACAAGGAGGGACGGTGATCCAGTTGGAGTCTTTGAGAACCTGAAGTCCCGGAACATCGTCTTGAATCAATAAAGTGATGGCTCCCATATCAGAATGAGACTGGAGACCAAGAGTAAGATCAGGCTGAGGACAAGGAGGGTAATAGCTAATGGTTATATTCTGATAGAAGTCCCCAACAGCTTCCTGAATGCTAGATGATGGCAGTTCCATACTTTCAGATATCAGCCCTAACAGCTTCTCAGCTAACATCTTCATCTGATCACTATACTGTGATACAACTTCCCTGCCAAAATGACACCACCGTCAAATCTTATCTTTCAATATTTCTGGTGCTTGGTACAATGTAGTGGCATCTATATTTATATCAATCTCCATTAAAATTCTCATGGCATTTTCTATTCCACCCTCAAATCCGCTCCAATCCATTACCTTAAACAAATATCACCTAAGTTCCCTCTTAATTTTGTTTCTATGAAGAGATGAACAAGTGGATTAATCAATATGCACCTGTAATTGGAAGGGAAGTGAGGCCAACGAGAAGGGTCTCGACTGGACATAGGAAGGGTGTGGTGGTCGAAGTAGTCCCTCCAGTCCAAGACAACAGTTTCGTTTTGTTGAGGACTAGGAGTAAGCATCTTGCTTCCATATCCTTGAGAGGCGGCGGAGTTTGGATCGCAAGCGTACCTGAGCTTCTCGTCGATGGAACAGTCCTCGAAGAAGCTGCGACCCACACTTCTGATATGATCCAATAGTTCCAAAGCCACTCCGTGGTTGGTCACATAGAACGCACCCCATTGTCTACAAGCCTCGCCGATTGCGGCACGCACAGATTCCCTCTGCTCTGCATCGAAACCGAACAGGTCAATCACTGGAATTTGCAGATGGGCATCGTCTTGTCCATTAGCCTTCTCCAAAGACCCTGAAATGACGAACTTCGATCTGGGTCGATTCTCAGGTGGCTGGATATATTGAGAAGGGACCTCTGTTATGTTGGATTCTGATAGGCTCTGTACTCTGACGACCTCGAATTCCATTTTGTGCAATTCAAGTCAAAAGAATCGCGATAATTAACTAGTAGCTGCTTTTGTGTTAATGGATAGGTTAGTCGAATTTCCAAGTTTCGATCTTTTCAATGTTTGGATAAATATGAGCCAGACCTGTCGTTATAGTTGCCGAACCCAACAATCGAGTAGTTTTGGACAAAAGGGTCGAAGAATGTCCGGTTGGGTTGAACCTTTCTTTGTCAATCGTAAGACAACAAGATTTAACTTAATGTTTCTTCAAGGTAAATTGAAGGGTTACGATGTGTGATGAGAGCTGCCATTTTACTACCTGGTTAGAGCTCCTCACCGTCCATGGCTTTTCCTGCTGAAATGTCTCCTGATCCTGCTTTTCTCAATCTATGCAAGTGTCTTATACTTTCAGGTTTTTCCTTTACTTAGGATAATGGCGGCTGAGTTTGAATTGATTCACAGGCACGCACATGAGCTAGCAAATACATGGCTAGATTGCGCGAAACAGTTATCCACGGTGACCATTTCAGGCGACATTGCATTGGCCGCAGAAAGTTCAGGTTTTTCACGATGAATCGATCCCAAATGGAATTTCATTTGTTTCAGTTCATAACAACGGCATAGAGGCACTTTGCCTAATCACCTTTCGTAAACAAGACCTACAGTGCATATTACAGCATGAAACGGATTAGCTTTAAGCTGTAACTTCGCAATCGTTTAGGAGCACCTAGGACAGTGAATTTCTTCTACTCCAAATACAAAATGGAGTAAGTACCGGATTGGCTCATTAACCTTCGATCAAAACAAATTAAAACACCAGCAGAAGGCAAAAACTACAAGTATTAGTTAGCAGGTCCTAGTCCAGAAGTAATCAAAAGATTCTCATTCATCATTGGCATTGCCAGGTGGCCAATCAAGGAACTTGTAGCCTTCAAGTGATGGTGGCAAATAGCTTTGCATTGCAGAGGGGTTGTCCGGAGTGTAGATATAGCCCTTCCCGTATCCAAGTTCTTTCATTAGCCTGGTAGGTGCGTTTCTCAGATGGAGAGGCACTCCCTCGTTTTGTCCAACTGATTCCTTAACTACCTTCTGTGCAGCCTCAATTGCACGATATACGGCTATTGACTTAGGAGCCAGAGCCAAATAAGCTACACACTGAGCAAGAATGACATTGCACTCGGGCATGCCCAAGAAATGGCAAGCTTGGTAGCAAGCAACAGCCTGGTTAAGCGCGGATGCATCAGCCAAACCAACATCCTCACTCGCAAACCTTATCAAACGCCTTGCAATATAAAGAGGCTGTTCTCCACCTTCTAACATTCTTACCAACCAGTAAATGGATGCATCAGCATTGCCTCCTCTCATAGACTTGTGAAGTGCGCTAATGAGATTGTAATGCTCTTCCCCCGCTTTGTCATAAGCAAGATGCTTGCACTGAAATGCTTCCTTAGCATCATCCAAAGCAACAACAATATTCGAATTACAATTAGTCTCAGAGTTCGCACGGGCAGATGCAGTAGTGGCAGATAATTCCAAGGCATTCAATGCCACACGAGCATCCCCATCGCAATTCGAACATAAAAACTCAATAGCATCATCAGTAACTTGAATATCTGTTCCAAAGCTTCCAGCCAGACCATTCACAACATCATGTATTGCCCGTTCTAAAATCGTGCGAACATGCTGAGGCTTCAAAGGGTTGAGAGTAAGCACTCTGCAGCGGGACAGAAGGGGCGTAATCAAGTGAAACGAAGGGTTCTCCGTGGTAGCACCCATAAACACAATACTACCATCTTCAATAAAAGGCAAGAAAGTATCTTGCTGAGACTTATTGAACCTATGAACCTCATCAACAAACAAGACTGTCCTTTTCCCATTCTTGGCTTTCATCTTCCTAGCTTCGTCCACCGAATCCCTAACATCCTTAACACCACAAGTCACAGCAGACAACAAAACAAAACGATAGAGACACAAAGACCCCAGCCCAGTTGCATCCTGAGTGGAATTAACAATGGCCTTAGCGATGGAGGTCTTACCTGTCCCAGGAGGACCCCAGAGAACAATGGAAGGGAGACGATTACAGTTGATAGCAGAACGGAGAACAGAGTTCTGACCCAAAAGATGGTCTTGGCCAACGACATCATCGACTATCCGAGGTCGCATCCGCTCCGATAAGGGGTTGTGGAGAGGGCGAGCAGGTGGTACTAATCTGGGCCGCTTAGCGACCGGTGATGCAGACTGTTCAACATTTTCTTCTCCGTCCTTCTCGTGCACGACGGCTTGACTCAGCTGCGGTTGTTGAGTAGGATTGGCCGGAGGTGGCGGGGAACTGGGAGAGGCGGGATTGGGCTTAGATTGAAAAATAAAGAACCTATCGAGCTTTGGCTGGTTCGGAGAGGGAGTGACAGGATTCGAATTGGAAGATGAGGGAGATTTATGGGAGAGAATCCATTCGGTTGCTTTGAGGGTGGACTTGCCGCCGGTGGCCGCCAAAGCTTGAGCGGCCAATTCGTTGGGAAAACCCATACTCAGTAGTTGCTCCATCTCCATAATTGAATCTGCAACCTTCGCATTACTCAGCAGTAATCTAAGTTTTTTGCGTTGTCCTTTTCCGATTTCTTCGGCTTCGTCGTTCCGCTCTCTCTATCTGTGGTTATTATAGTTTATTCAGTTGCACCAACTGATGTTGGGTTCTGAACCTAAACTTCCAGATGGGCCTCATTAAGGAAGCCATTACCAAAATTCAGTTGATAGTACTATTTTTTATACCAATCTCGGCCCGACGTAAAACAAAACAATTTTATCTAATTATTTGTAATAAAATGATATTGTTTTACCTAAACTAATTTGATTTAGGTTAAGTAATCTCTTCTATACGTCCAATTGCTTTGGTTTGAATTATCTGAAAACTTATATATATTATTATATTAAAATTATATCAAAAAATAGACAATTAAACTCATTTTTTAATTTAATAGAAATCTAAAGTGAATAGAATAAGGTATCGAATAAAAAGATGTATATGTAAAAAAAAGGTCTGATTATGCCTATTTTTAATTGTTATTGCTTGTTTAAGTAGTCTCTCCCCAAATGTGAACTTAAATTTAATTTTAGTTAACTCATATTTAATTAGTTAATGTCAAAATTATTATCTTTAATTCCTAATACTCATTGAATCGGTGGATTAGTTATATGATAATTATTAAATTTATTAATTATTATCTTTAATTCCAAATATAATATTTAATAAATAAATCATTACATTAAATTCCAAAACAAACGACAAATATAATATTAGTTAAAGATCACAACATCACTAATTTTCCACTTTAATATTAAGAAACGAGGACAGTATACATTGTAATATTATAAAGAACTAAACCTATCTGTACGGAACATAAACCAATGCTAATGAACGGTGCTTTCATTGTTGAACACCACGCACTGCGACGCCGGCCTCCAGCTCCCTCCGGCGCTAGCAGGGCAGCCGGCGAGCCCGACGGAGGGTACCATACAATTATAGGACAAGCACAGCGCCACGGTTGCCGGCAAGCTCAAACCGTCTTCCAATGGAAACCTAGTTATAAAATTATGCTGCAAGTAGAGTGTTCTCGTGCTTCCTCGGCACACACTCTCGACGTACTCCGGCGGCACATTCCCGATCAGATGGTTGTTGTTCAAGAACAGAGACTCCACCCTAGCCAAAGCCCGCGTTATCTTCCCCCCGATCAAGTTATGGCTCAAGTCCACGATGGACCCCTCGCCATAAGCCACCGGGGACGGTGAAGTGGGGAGGCCACCCGAAAAATTGTTCCGTTGCAAGAAGAGTGAAGTGAGTGTGGGGTTGAAAAGCGAGTTAGGGATGGTCCCACTGAACTGGTTCATGCTCAAGTCGAGGTACACTAACTCGGAGACTCCTGACCCTGATGATAGCGACAAGAGTCCGTTGAGTGGACCCCACATATTGTTGTTAGACGCCGACAAGTAACGGATCGATGACGGTAACTCCAACGGTAATCCTCCCGTCAACTTGTTGCTCCTCAAGTCCAGGTGCAGCAGCTCCACCGACAATCTCCACGGCAGCTTACCTGAGAGCGAATTCGACGCCAAGATCAGAACTTTAAGATCCGGAAGCGAGAAGATGGACGGGGGGATGGACCCGGTGAGCTGGTTGTTGCTCAGATCCAAAGTGTGTAGCTTTCTGAGAGACGATAGTGATGCGGGTATCGGACCTGTAAGCCGGTTGTTCGTTAGGGAGAGAACTCGAAGGTTACTGAGTCGACCCAGTTGAGGAGGGATTGGTCCGGTGACGAAGCCGGGGTAGAGAATGAGTTGGGTTAACTGGGCAAGGTTAGAGATGGAAGGAGACAGTGAGCCAGAGAGTCCGGGAGAGCCGGAGAGGCCGGTGCCGAGAGTGAGGGTGGTGACTCGGTTGAAAGAGCAAGTGACGCCGGAGAAACTGTAACAAGGGTCGTGGGAGGAAGAGAAGTTCCAGGTAGAGAAGAAGTGCGTACCGGGAATGTCAGTGAGGCTGTTCTTTACGGAGGCAAGAGCAGCAAGGTCAGGTCTGCTAATAGTTAAGTGTGATGGACATGAAGGTACGAGGAGATGGAGGAGGAAGAGAAGCAAGAGAGTGCGTGGATTGGCCATGGTTGTGTGTAGTAAGCAAGCAAAAGGCTGCGAGAGAGAGAAGGAACAAAGACAAGAGAGTGAAGTTTGCGGATGATCTTGATCTGATATGAATATGATGTGTGTGTGGTGGGTGCCGATGAATTTGACGTAAGGTCAAGAGATGGAGGACCAACATCAGAGTTTAGTCCCGAGGTGGCAACGGGCGGTCTTTATAGTTGAATTTTGGCCACTTGAAGCTCTGAATCTGAACTCGAAGTCTTTGGGCGACCTAAAATTCGATAAAATATAAAAATAAACAACAGATCCGAATCTAAAATTCGATTTGATTGAAATTAAGTTCGATTAAATATAAAAATAAAAACGTCATTTATTAGAAATTTTTAGATTTAAGGTCAATTTTTTAAAAAAACTTATATTTAACTCAAGACTCTGATAACTCAATCTAGAACGAACAACTATAATGCAGTAGTGTCAAATAATGTTACGCGTAAATTATTAAATAACATACTCGATTCAAATAGTATTAATTGGTAATAATAATTTTAAAAAATAAAAATTAAAAGGAGGAATATTCAAATCATAAAAAGTGCGAGTTTATTGAACAAGCGTGGAACAAAAAGTCCTCATGACTTCCCCACAATAAGTATAGTATGGTCCCAAGGAGTGGTAGTACTGAAAGTAATAAAACCAACAGGAGACCAAAAAAGCAACATGATTTGGCCTATTCTTGCATTGAAAGCAAGTTGCTTGCTCAAGGACGGACTCGTGAAAGCTGATAAAAAGAGAATGCAAAATCGTGTGAAACTGAAAGAGGCACTGGAAACTATAATTCACAATTACATAAGTCGTCAGAACAGAAGCATGCACTTCCTTTATTGCAAACTTTTATGAGACATGGCCCTTTTTTTTAGTAAAGTCAAAGTATGAAAATACTTGGATACGTACTCTCTACATAATTAGAAGAAAGCTGTTTCAAATAGCTATGGAAATGGCTAATTCAAATTCAACAATGCAAGATTACGAATTGGTTCCCACAAAACAGCTTTCGCATCATTAAGCTTCTCAAGTGGGCATGAGTATCCATCCTTATCCTTGTAGAAGTAATGGAGTACGTGACTCTTCCTCCAGAACAGTTCCTTACAAGCTTTTGGAATCGCACTTCCTTCTCTCTGCAACACCATCCTCAGCAACTCCCTCCTGTAACTCTCGATCAATCTTCTGGTCTCTTCAATGGATTCTTCTTCTGTCATACTTCCATTAATCAATCGTAA
>JAOQMS010000001.1:29195559-29208282 GCA_027563885.1 Erythroxylum longipes | reverse complement strand
ATAATAATATTTTAATTAACTATATTGCAATTAATTAATTAATTACAATATTTTAATTAATTAATAATTAGATTTTATCTTGATTAATTATTTTATTTATTTATTTATTTATTTATCTTAATTAATTTAATTAATTATATTTTATATTTTAATTAATTACATTTTAATTATATTTTAATAAATTATATTTTAATTATATGTAATTAAAAATTAAAAAATATTAGTGTTGGTAGGAATCAAACTCATTCCTCTCATATATGGAGGGTATGGACCATTACCCAAAATTTGGGTATGAAAAAACTATTCAATCAATCATAATAATCAATCAACCTTTACTATTCATTCCATTCTCATTGATTTATTCTCATACCTCTTAACCAAGCACCCCCTCATTCTCATCCTCATTACCTTCTATAAACCAAGCGCCTCCTTAGTCATTATTATTGTTAATATATATATGGTTTTATGTCATTTGTTTGACTAGCCATATATTAGTCAAACAAAATTTCATATTTGTTTATAAGGGTAGGAGAAATAAAACTATTAGTCAAACAAAATTTCATGTTTGTTTATAAGCGTAGGAGACATAAAACAACAACATCAACACTCATTAAAAATTTTGTTAAGACGCGATATCTAGAAAAATCCAAAAGTGCTTAGCCTTATCCCCAACTAGTAGAAGGGTAGAAGACATACATTTCTAATATAGTTTTAAAAATTTTAAAATCTTTAATATTTAAAATTTTTGAATAAATTCTTTATAATTTTTAATTTTGTAGAAAAATACTTGATTAAAAAATAATGATAAAACATATCTCATAAAAATATTATATATAGATTAATCAAATGTTATTAATATAATATCTCAACTTAGCTCTAACATCTTACTTATATTTAAAATAATAATTTAAGATAATTATAATAAATTAATAATTTTGATCATATTTAATTAATTCAATTCCAATTTAAAAATTCATTCAAAGTAATATTAGATTGATTTGCATTTGATACTTATTATGCTTATATATAATTTATCATTATTTTTAGTTAGTCCAAGTAAACTTAAATTAAATTTCATTATGTTGAGTTGAAGGTTTCTTTGATCTTTCCCGCAAGCAGCCATCTATTTTGTTGACCTTATCATTATTTTAGTTGACTGCACTAAAAAAATATTACGGATGCTTTTGAAAACATCAATTTGCAGGCGTAAAAATGTAGTCAGCAGTTAGACCTAAGTTTATGGGGATGGCATGCATGAGCTCATGGAACGCCATTTCTGACTATTTAAGCCGTCGATAGCTCCATCATATTCGTGTTGAGTAATTGATAAGATGGTATCGGAATGAGTTAGGATTTTCTTAAATTATTTATTTAGTCATATATATATATAATAACACATACAAAAAATAAAAATCTTCACTGTAGATTTCACATAAATAAAAAATGAAATTAGTTTGTATTAATTAAAAAGTATATACTAAAAGTATCATTCAACCAATCTAGTTCGACAAATAATTAAAATATGGTTTGATCAAAATAAATATGAACCAACTTGATTTTTGGTCCGATTTAAGTTAATAATTTCTTATAAAAAGAAATTGGTTAGTTAAATAATAAACCAAACGATTTTATAAAAAAACTGGCCCAAAATTCAGACTGATTCTTAAAAGACCCGTAAAGCGATTTGAAAATCTGTCAAACCGTAGGGTTCATGAGCAAATTTTATACACCAGCCTATAAATACTCTTAACTTGCATTAATTGCTTAAGAATGCAATTAATGTTTCGATTGTATTAATTTAAGTTATTCTTTTTTTTTAAGTTGCAAATTGTTTGTGCCGGAGTTTTTACCTTTTTTCAATTCTTTTATACAATTTAATTAATAAATTATTTTAATAAATTATTTTTTATTTATCTCTTTATATTTTAATTAAATATTATTATTTTTTAAAAATAAATTACTATTTTTATTTATTTAATGTCACTAATAAATTGTGTTTATCAAATTTTAGGTTCTTTATTGATCTCTTTATACTTTAATTAAAAATTTTTTAATTATTATTGTGAAAACTAATTATTATTTTTATTATAAAATTGTTTAATAAATTTAAATATTAATTAAAAAGTTTGAATGTGAATAGAAACGAGTAAATAAAATATTTTATAAGTTTTAATTTAAAGATTTCAAAACTCGTTTTTATGTAAATTTTGTATATATATAAAAAATATTAAGATGGTAGTACACGAAGTAGGTTTACACAAGAAGACGGGTTACTTAAAGTAACACTATTATTGTAATTAAATAAATATAAATTCAGTGACTAATCACTACGAATAATTTGGCCTGAATTGCTGCGGAGAGGATCTTCAAAATGCATTACATACATACATTGGATATGACACTGACATTATACCCTTCTCTCTTATTTTAACCCTCATTAAGAGATAGACATCCCATGAATGAACCTTGAAAGTCTTTACTTCCATAATTAAATAATTAAAATTTGGTAGAAGTTACATCCGTAACTTCATCCAAGGTGAATATTTTATTTTTCTTCTTTGAATAACCAATTAAATAATAATAATCGTAGTCAATTCTTATTATAATGAGAAAATTTAGTATTTATGTTTTACTTATAATGTTTTATATTATTATTTTCCTGACTTTTTATAACAACCAAAACATAATTCCACGCTCCAATGTGCGATTATAATCATATTGTCAAACAAGTTATTAAGTGATGGTTAAAGTTAATCTAACTTGTAATCCTGATTAAGGGGTTATAGTACACAATTTATGATTAATAATGATATTGAATAAAAATTTATTTTTTGCAATTATTATAATGAAAAAAATCAAAAAATTAATTGATAAGTTATTTTATTTTTAAAATTGGATATAATTATAAAGCATGTTATTTTATTTAATTTTAGCTTAACAATTAACTTGTAAAGTTACTTCTTTATAATTACAAAGAAAGTCACATATCCAAATTACATAATAATCTTTTTGTAAGTTACAAAAGGAAGGTTGCGTAAAATTGGCAATAAACCCCGCAAATGACTCGTGAGTAAAGAAAATGGTATTCCTTTTTTAAACAATTATTTTAATGCTTGACTGGAAGTACTAAATTCTGTTTTTATATTATAAAGGGATTGAAAAAAGAAAAAGGTGGGGTACGACTCGACATTCATTATTGAGCCGCCATAATAGAAGGCTAGGAGGCGTTTTTTAAGTGTAAATGGCTGCGGAATGCGGTAGACAGTTGAGTCGGACTCGTGACTCGGAAGTCATGCGGCGGCCCCTTCCTTCTTTGACAGACTGAAGAAGAGCTTGATCAATTGGATTCCACCGGATCACGACGGCGGTAAGGATAACAACTTTTTGGTTCGATTCAGATTTTTAATTTTTTAAAAAATATGACTTTAAACTTTTGTAAAAATAATGATACAATATACGTGACATTAACATTACACATTAGATTTGAGGACATTTTCCTTATAAACTTCTAAGAGATTTAAGGACATTTTCTTAGGACTTTGGCTAGTAGAGTGAAACGTGATAAAAATAGACTATATTGTCAGAATAGATTACACTAGTATATGATGTGAGATATGGATGATGAAGAATAAAGAAATAGTATGCAAATTGTTTCTTTAAAGGCGCTTCCCATAATTGATGCTGCTCAATGACTATAGAAAGTTGTTTTCTCCATTGTTCTAGTGGTTGATACCACTCAAGAAAAGTCTATAACAGCAAACATAAAAAGGTCTGAACAGAAAAGAGGGAAAAGAGGTTAGTCATCGACTGTAAACCTCTAAATGCTTTCCTACAGGATGCAGGGAACATAAAAAGGTCTGAACAGAAAAGAGGGAAAAAGAGGTTAGTCATTGACTGTAAACCTCTAAATGCTTTCCTTAAGGATGCAAGGAACATAAAAAGGTCTGAACAGAAAAGAGTGAAAAAGAGATTAGTCATTGACTGTAAACCTCTAAATACTTTCCTTCAGGATGCACGGAGCATAAAAAGGTCTGAACAAAAAAGATGGAAAAAGAGGTTAGTCATTGACTGTAAACCTCTAAATGCTTTCCTACAGGATGATAAATTCCCATTACTGAAGATTAGTACGCATGTACTATTTCTAAACAAAGCTACCACCTTCCTAAAAATTCTATTTGGGTCGTTCCATTTTGACTTTTCTTTGCTGAGAGCATAATGTCATGTTGCTTTGTGAGATCCAAGAAGGTTTGTAGACAAAGATCTAAGAAGGTTTGTAGTAAAGCCTGATGCTCTTCATAGGTTTTAGAGTACAACAAGATGTCATCGATTGTAGAATCATTCTGATACACACACGACCACTAACTCACAGGAAGAAGATGAGAATGTCCAGGTCAATAATCAACCTTAGCTTCAGCATAGTGCAAGGGATAGAAAACCTTCGAAGAAATACGATAACTTCATGAGAGTTTGACGTTATCAAGATTTCCAGTTTTAACTACCTTATCGTTATCTTCTATTTTAAATAATCATTATCATTGTTTAGTTAGTTAAGGAGAACTCTTTATATATGATTCTGTAACGTTATTGGAAGGTATCATTGAATAAAACGTCAACTTCTCTTCCCAATTCTATAATTCTCAAACTCTAATCTTCCTCCGACGGCCACGCCTCTAGCCGTTTCTATTCTTCCTTTGGAGTGTGCAATAACTCGAACTGTTGCGTCAGATACATAGGTATCATTGGTGCTTTCATTGCTGTGACCCTTTTCGTGTGAATCATGTCAGGCGACAACCCTTCCTCCTTTGACGTTCTGGTGAAACTGGTAGAACAAGTTGCATCCATTGAATCACGTTTAGCAACCTATGACAAATCCGTCGTCGATATGAACCAGAAGTTTGTGACTCTCGTTGAGCTAACCCAGAAGCAGCAGATGGGTTCGTCGTCTGTGGGTGCGGCATCGTCCAAGATTGGCAGTGTGCTGGGTCCGCCACCTGATGGCCCTCCTCGCCTGCCCGAACCTCCACAGCTTCCGCCACCTGGGCCTTTTCCGAAATTGCGTGTCGAGGCACCACGTTTTTCAGGTAACGATCCTTAAGCTTGGCTTTTTAAAGTGGGTCAGTACTTCAATTTTTATGAGATTCCAGCGGATTATAGATTGCGCCTGGTCGGTTTAATGATGGACGGGGAAGCCTCTGATTGGTTTCGTTATATATCGTGTAATAATCTTTTGTGCACTTGGCACCAATTTACGGAGGACATCTCGGAACGTTTTGATCGGGACTATCGACGGGATTATTTTGGGGTATTATCCAAGCTGATGCAGCAGACCACTGTGGCTGCATATCAATCCGAATTTGAAAGGCTTTTGAATAAAGTAACTACTGCTAGTGAATCACAACTGATTTTAGTCTTTATTGTGGGATTGAAGCCTCCCCTTAACCGTGAATTGGAGCTACGTAACCCCCTCACATTACAAATCGTGTTTGGGCTTGCCCGGGATTTAGAATCTACCATGACTGAGACGTTTGCTGCTTGGCAATCCATGGGACGACGTCCTTGGCAAAACACCTTCCGTCCATCTACTTCCTCGTTGTATTCTTCCGGTGTGGGCGTCAAAGACCCTCCTGGTGTTTTGACGACTCCTGCGTTACCAGCATCTTCCGCTCCTGCAACTCCTCCAATTCGACGCATGACGATGGCAGAGAAGCACGACCGGGATGTGAAAGGTCTCTGTTACAAATGTGATAAGAAGTATTTTAAGGGGCATCAGTGTGCCCCCATGTTGCTCTTGTTTGAAAATGAGGACTTGGATCCCGTTGAAGACTCTAGCACTGATGACAGTGCTCCGAATGAACCCTCCCCGATAGTTGTCACGGCGGATGTATCCACTCTCCATAGTATGGCTGGCTCATCGACACCGCGTTCTCTTCTTATGAGTGGTACTATTAATGGTCAGTTCGTCCTCGTGTTGGTGGATGGCGATTCCACGCACAATTTTATCCATCTACGGCTGTGGAGTAGCTGAAATTACCGATTCAATCTAATTCCCCTTTCTGGGTTTATGTTGGCAAATGCGAATCACTTCCGTGCACTACACGTTGCCATAGCGTACCATTGTGGCTACAGACTACTCTCTTCGATGTTGATTTGTTTGTGCTACCAATTCATGGTCCGGACATTGTTTTGGGTATTCAATGGCTGCAACAACTCGGGAGAGTCATCCACGATTATGCAAATTTGTCCATGGAATTTACTTTTAATGGAGCACGTGTCCTTCTCAAGGGTGATGCGCAGTCGTACGTCCAATTTCGTTGCATAGTTTGCAAGGGTTATATGACTTGGGGAACATTCAAGATGCCTACGAACTGTTTTTTGTGGATGGTCCTCCCACTGCTACTAATGAAGGGGTGGGTGAGATCGTATTTCTAGAGGATTTACCTTCGACCGTGGCCACCCTACTTCGTGCATTTACGGACATTTTTCGTGAGCCAACTACACTACCTCCCCGTCGCTTTCATGATCATCGCATCCATCTATTTTCGGGTTCCAAACCAGTGAACGTGAAGCCCTACCGGTACCCTCACTTTCAAAAATCTGAAATTGAGCTCTTGGTTTGTGATATGTTAGCACAAGGGATCATTCAGCCAAGTCGGAGCCCTTATTCTTCGCCGGTTCTCTTGGTCAAAAAGAAAGACGACACCTATCGCTTTTGTGTGGACTACCGTGCTTTGAATGCGGTTACCGTTCCGGATCATTTTCCCATTCCGACTGCCGATGAATTGTTTGATGAGTTAGGTGCAGCTCGGGTCTTCACCAAATTGGATTTGCGCTCCGGTTATCACCAAGTTCAAATGCACACTTCCGACGTGTATAAGACCGCCTTTCGCACACATGATGGGCATTTTGAGTTTTTGGTCATGCCTTTTGGGCTCACTAACGCACTATCGACCTTCTAGGCTTGCATGAATTCTCTCTTTGCACCTTATCTGTGCAAATTTATTATTGTTTTTTTTGACGATATTTTGGTGTATAGCCCTTCCCTTGCTTTACATGTTGAGCATTTACAGTTGGCACTTACGTTGCTTCGAACCCATCACTTCTTTATCAAGTTATCTAAGTGTACATTTTGCAAGTCCTCCATTGACTACCTAGGGCACATCGTGGCAGATGGATCATTGCAGGTTGACCCCTCCAAGGTTGAGGCGATGATGTCGTGGCCTACTCCGAAAACCATCAAACAGCTGCGTGGGTTTTTAGGACTCACAGGGTATTATCGTCGTTTCATTAAAGGCTACTCTTTGATCGCAGCTCCCTTAACCGATTTGTTGAAGGGTGAGGCTTTTCACTAGTCACCTGCCGCTAATAATGCTTTTGGCCACCTTAAGACAGCTCTTTCAACGGCTCCAGTGTTGGCATTACCAGATTTCTCCAAGGTGTTCATTTTGGAGACCGACGAGTCTAATGTCGGGATTAGGGCTGTACTTGTCCAAGATGGTCATCCCGTGGCTTTCTTCAGTAAGAAGTTGGGCATTTGTCGCAGAGCCTCTTCGGCATACCATCGTGAATTATACGCGTTGGTCGAGGCGGTACATAAGTGGCGCCAATATCTTTTGGGCCAAGAATTCATCATCCGCACGGACCAGCGGAGTCTTACGGATCTTTTCCATCAAGTGATTCAGACTCCAGACCAATAATTTTATGTTCGGAAGCTCCTTGGCTTTTGTTTTCATGTGGAGTACAAACCGGGTGCTTCCAACAAGGTTGCGGATTCTCTTTCCCGCCGTGACGACCATTCGTTGGATTCTCACTTATTCACAACTCTCTGCCAACCACCCCCCAGTTTTTGGAGACCTTGCGGCATGAGATTACCACCCTACCTGATTTGGTCCAGATGCATCGGGCTGCACAGTCTGGACAGTTGGCTTCTCCTTTCTCCATCCACCATGGCTTCGTGTATTATAAGCATCGTATGTGCTTAAGTTCCCAGTCCACACTCAAGCTGACACTGCTCCAGGAATGTCATTCTACTCCAGCTGCGGGTCATCCGGGTGTAGACCGCACATTTCGTCGCATCGCTTCTTCTTTCTGCTGGCCACATATACGCCGCGATGTACAGTAATTTGTGTCCTCTTGCATGGTTTGCCAGACGACCAAATATAGTACATAACCACCAGCCGGTCTCCTCCAACCATTGCCTATTCCTACCTTGGTCTAGGATCAAGTTTCGATGGACTTCATCATGACGCTCCCGCCTTCGAGAGGGTACACGGCTATTTTGGTCGTTGTGGATAGACTCACTAAATATGCTCACTTTGGAGCTCTTTCGCCAGCCTTTGATGTGCCTAAAGTGGCCTCTCTTTTTGTGGAAATTGTTGTCAAACATCATGGATATCCGTCCGTTGTTGTGTCTGATCGCGACCCAATCTTCTTGAGCAATTTTTGGTCGGAAGTAATGAAATTGAGTGGCTCTACATTGCAGCGTAGCACTGCATATCACCCATAAACGGATGGTCAGACGGAGGTTATGAATAGGTGCCTTGAACAATACTTGCCTGCGTTTACGCATGATCATCCACATCGTTGGATTTCTTTCCTTCCATGGGCGGAATATGCTCTCAACACCTCCTATCATGAAGGTCTTAAGATGTCACCCTTCCAAGCATTATATGGACGTCCTCCTCCAACCTTGATTCCATATTATCCAGGTGAAAGTAAGGTACAATCAGTCGATGCTCTACTACAAGACCGAGAGCTCCTCCTAGCTCAGCTGCGCAAAAACCTTTCCACAGCTCAGGCTCGCATGCGTGACCTCGCTAACAAGAAACGCCGTGAGGTACAATATGCCGTTAGTGATCAAGTTCTTCTCAAGTTGCAGCTATATCGACAATTTTCGGTGGCTCGCCCTAAATCCTTTAAGTTGGCAGCACGTTATTACGGCCCGTTCGAGGTGATTGAACGCGTTGGACCTGTCGCGTATCGCCTTCAACTGCCCGCAGGATCTAAAATCCTTCCAGTTTTTCACGTTTCTTTGCTCAGGAAATTTGAAGCTACTGATACTTCCTTCAAGCCATGCCCTTTGCCTGCTGATTTAGTTGATCTTAGACCCGCTTTGGTGCCTCTTCGTGCTGTAAATCAGCGCACAGTTCTCCATCAAGGACAGCCCGAAGAACAATGGTTGATAGTATGGAATGATGGGTCCCTTGACAACGCTACTTGGGAGCCTGTTTCATTCATCCGGAAGCAACATCCGTCGCTTCACCTTGAGGACAAGGTGACTGTTAAAGAGGGGGAAGATGATACACACACGACCGCTAACTCACAAGAAGAAGATGAGAATGTCCAGGTCAGTAATCAACCTCAGCTTCGGCGTAGTGCAAGGGATAGAAAACCTTTGAAAAAATACGATAACTTCGTGAGAGTTTGACGTTATCAAGATTTCTAGTTTTAACTGCCTTATTTTTATCTTCTATTTTAAATAATCATTATCATTGTTTAGTTAGTTAAGGAGAACTCTTTATATATGATTCTGTAACGTTATTGGAAGGTATCATTGAATAAAACGTCAACTTCTCTTCCCAATTCTATAATTCTCAAACTCTAATCTTCCTCCGACAGCCACGCCTCTAGCCGTTTCTATTCTTCCTTTGAAGTGTGCAACAACTCGAACTGTTGCGTTAGATACATAGGTATCACATTCACACTTTAAAAAAGCAAATTGTAAAAAGTGGGAAACACACAGGTCCTAAATAATCCTAAGGGATAAGAAAGAATCTTTGAAGAGAGTGGAAAGATAAGGTGGACCCCAAAGATTCTTTTACAAAAATAATGACACCTTAGAAAAGACACATGCATTTCTACAACAGATTTTATTAGCTTGGACCACATATTGCTAGTGAACTACTTCATTTTCTTGATGACAACCTTACAATTAAACAGATACAACAATTCCTTGGAATTGTTAGTTATATCAGAGGATGAGATTCTTTCTTATCCCTTAGGAATATTTGGAACCCATGTGTTTCCCACTTTTTACTATTTGCATTTTAAAGTTGTGTGAGTGATTGTATTTAGGGAATCTTTTCCTTAAAATTGTTTGTTTTATTCCTTTGCTTAGTTCATAAAAGCAAGGCTTCTCTATCATAGGGTTGAAATCAACAGAAGTTTGTGTGTTTTCTCATTCTATGGCTTCTGTTTAAAGATTGGGCTTATTGCCAAAAGAAAAATAAGAATTCGTTTCTTCCCTGACTGTATGTTATGGACCAAAGTTCTTGGATGCAATCTACCTAGTCTAGATATTCTTATTGGAATGGATGTCTAACTGGTTGAGGAAGTTTGGAGATTGACTTTGGATATAACAAAGGTTCCTTATTAACAGCTTTGAGCATTTCACGAATACTTATGGATTTTGGGCTTGGGTTTTCAATCCAAGGTTTAAAATCATCATGATCTTCAGGGTTACATTATTCAAGAATTAAGCTTTCAGGAGAGGGAGAACTTAGAGAGAAGCCATAGAATAAGAAAACACACACAATGTTTCCATATTCTTCATGAAAAAGGTATGATAGCTTCAATGGAATCCAGGAGTTTAATATCCCTTTTGTCTTGTGAGGACATTGGCGAGCAAAACAACTAATACCGACAAGGCAACCCCTGGTCAGAGGGCTCAAGGAATACCAGATCATGTCCTTAGGAACAAATCATCCATCGAAAATTAGGGAAAACAAAGCAAGATAGGAGTATAAGTTCTAGGAATGCTAGCCGAGATACACAATTACCTACTACAGTGAGGATATCTCTTATAAACACTGCCTACATAACATACCAAAACACACTTATTAGTACCCTGTTGACAACTCTTAACAATGGAAGTGTCGTTCTCACCATCGCCCATGATTTCAATATCAGGCTAGATGATCCCACTTTATTTGAACGATTCTAAGTTCAGATCTAGATCACTGAAGCAAAGCAAGATCATATAGCCATTATGGCTACTCTTCACCACTAGATGATCTATCGCTTATAGAATCATGCTATAGATCTTAACTTCCCAAACTCCACTTCAAATGCCTTGTACATGGTAGCAGACAGAGCTTGAAAGATTGCGTTTAGAGTTTGATCAATGAAAAATATTGTGTGTTTTCATTATATGGCTTCTCTCTAAGTTCTTCCTCTCCTGAAAGCTTGATTCTTGAATGATGTAGTCTTGGTCAAACAGAAAGACAAGTATGCTCTACACTTGACTCTTCATAAGGAACCTGTGTATCAGAAAGTTTTAGACCGTAGATCCTATTTAATATCGTTAAAATGGGGAGAGATTGGAGGCGTAAGGTTCCTAAGAGGCAAGCCTTGATATTTTTTGCACGTAAAGAGAAAGGACTTGTGTATCTCAGCCAGCATACCTAGAACCTACACTTCTATCTTGCTTTGTTTTCCTTGATCTTCTATGGATGATCTATTCCTAAGCACTAGATCTGGTATTCACCGAGCCCTCTGACTGGGGGTTGCCTCGTTGGTATCAGAGCCATAAGTGATATTGACCGTGACTACAGTATTCTTAATAAGAGTGAGTAGGGAGGTATCATAAGACATTAATCCATTTCTTAATGACCGTGTACATCTTTCTTCTACCTTATTTATAACTAATATTCCTTCTACTGCGAAGCGTACTTTATCTAATCGTATATAACACCTTGTAGAAATAACCTATCTTCCTGAAAAAAAACATATTTCTAATACTTATTTACTTTTGCTTGATGTTGGCCCCGGGTCCTCATACGGATTTTATGGCGACTACATGTCACCATTGAGAATTTATTTAAAATAATAGTAAATATAATTGAGAACAGTTCAATAAAATAAAATAGAACATTTAAATTTAATTAAAGTCTAGACAAGGAAAATTTGTGGTGGGATCATAAAATAATTATAGCCATAAACTGAAATTATTCAAAAACAAATGATTTAATAAAAACAATTAATACACAATTAATAGCTAATATCATAATCAAATAAATAAATATGAATTATATTAAATAAATAAAAATTCATAGGAAAAGTAAAATAATACTAAAAAATTTTATGAAAATTTTTCCATAACAAAAATGAGCAAAGAATAAATGATTTGGGTGTAAAAGAAATTAATTTGCAATTTGGATTTAGAAATAGAAAACCTTAATTCAAAAGCAGCATGGCCACGGGTGTGAATTTCGTTTCTCACGGCTGTGAGAGGGCGCAGAAAACAGGAAAGTCGCGATCGTACCGAGCTACGATCGCAACTTTTAATGAATAGTAGCAGGAAAAACGTGAGGAGTCTCGATTGTTCCATGTTACGATCGCGACATTGAAATAAAATAGGGACCATCGCGATCGCGCTTCATCGCGATCGTAATTTTGGGTAAAATTCGGGATGGTCGCGATCGCGATCGCTACTTTCCGAAATTCTGGGATTGTCGCGATCATACTGTGTCACGATCGCGACTACCGCATTTATATATCCTTCCTTCCAAACACTATAACTTTCAATACAAAAGTCCAAAAATTACAAACTATATATTTTTGAAAAGATAAAGAAAAGATATACAACTTTCATGAAGACAACTTTGTCTAATTCGGCCTAAATCGATATAGTTTAATCAATTCAGTGAAGATTCCCATTTCTGCTAAAAATTGGTACTCATATACAGTTTCTGCTATCTTATAAAGGCCATAACTTTTACACCTGAA
>JAOQMS010000001.1:29155049-29167479 GCA_027563885.1 Erythroxylum longipes | reverse complement strand
GGAGGAGTTATTTTATAACTTGCAAAACTCCTCCCATCCTCATCTCTTCCCAATATGGGATACAAATTGTGCCATTAGAGTCAAAAAAATACAACAAAACAGAGGTACGAGGATCACAGGTCCTAGAGCAAATGAAACAACGGAGGTTTCTATGTACTCCTCCAACATTGGAACGCGATTCTCTCTAGCCCACTCTGCTTCTTTCATCATAGAACTCAGCAAATCATGCCACTGCACCTCAAAATTCAACTTCAGTTCTTGTCCTGGAACCATGGGAATTATGAAAACAGAGTATGTATGTTTTGAAGGAACACCCACTATTTTGACCATATGGTGTGTCACATCTCTTCCTTGTCGACGAGACGCTTGGGAGCCAAGCTCGTTGATCATGGTTTCAAGTGCAAGGAACAATATCTCAACAGTTTTTGAGCAGTAACCGATGCTGGAATCTCCTTGCCATCTGTGGAAATTCAACAGAACGGTTTCTCCATCAAGGGTCAGTTCCAATTCCTGAGACAGATTTGATTATAGAGAAAGGTAAAAATATCTATCTCAGACCTTCCAAACAATTGAAGCATGTTCTCCAATTCTTCCTTTGAGCCAGCAAAATCAAACAAGTCGTCGATAATAGTTGCCGTAACAGAGTTCTTGGTCATGGATATGCGAGCTTCTGAGTCTTCAGGTGCTATCAAGACCGCAGCAACAGAAACATAGCAGTAGGTTAGCTTCTGTCTTGCAAATTTTAGTTCTCCGATTCTGCTCTCCTCCACCCATCTGATTCCATATAAGTCAAACTTTCTGTTATTCTGATTCTATAAAAGAAATAAGCTACTCATTTAATGTAACAAATTTTAGAAAATTTAATTTAAATGAACTTTTTTTATATTCAAAGTTTATAGAAAAATCTTTTTTTTCGAGAGTTCCGTTACAAAATAACAAACTATATGAACATCATATATGAATTATTCTTAAACCTACAAAAATCAGTTAAACTTTATTAAAATTAATAATTTAAAACCGATAATTATTAATTTGAATCAAATCTAATTAATTCAATTCGAATTTGATAGTTGGGTTATAATTAATATTTAATTAATTCACATGTAATATTTATATTATATTTGTTTTGACCGCTATTTTTTAATAAAAGTCTAAAAGGATAAAAAATATTTTTAAAATTAAGGGTACTTGATACCTTTTTTGAACAAACAATGGAAATTTTTATATAGCTCTCAAGTTGTTTATATTATTAAAATTTAAAATTTTTAAAAAAATAACAAACATAATATATTTGAATAGTTCATATATGATATGATGTTATTGTCGTGTGTATATTGTCATCATTTTTTTTTACCAAAAATCTATAAAAATATATTTTCTAAAAAATTAAAAACTATAAAAAGAATTTTCAAATACTTTAAACAATTGAAATTTTTGTATACCTCTCAAGTTGCTGGAGTTCTTCCCTGTAAATGGATTGGCATAGGTTGAAATTTCGGAGAGACAATTCCAAGAACGATTTATTGTCAATTGGAGTCCTGAAATGAAACAAGAACTCAAAAAATGTTTTTCCGTTAAAAAAAAAATATAACATACCTTTGATCTTGCATAGAACATAAGAAACTTCACTCACTCACCTATACGATGTTTTAAGAAGTTTAGTATTGTCAAGTTGATGCCATTCCAAATTTCTCCTTCCTTCTAGTCGATCCAAACTATCGTATCTGAACCTCAGAGCATGTTCAACCTGATGAAACTCATCAGAAATCCTAAAAGTTGAGATAGATGCGTTCTTTATCAGATTGAGTTTCTAAAGCTAATTGGCACTACCTCTTGGTGCATTCTTTTGTCCTGAAACGATCCATTTCGCAATTCCTGCTTTAGATAAGAACGTGTCCATTCTCTTATCCTATCAAGGATCGGTTCTTTCTGGTAAATATTTGTCAACGAAGCTTTATATAACTCCAGGACTGTGTTTGCGTTCTCTAATTGGAGACTCACTGTGCTGAAGAAACGTTTCTCCTCCTGGAATTGTTCTAATGCGTCTGTCGCAAAATGATAGGTGATTACAAGCTAAACCTCGTGGATTGCGAGTAATTACGACAAATCGCGGTAATGTTCCGAAGTACCTGAAGAGACATCGTATCCATTCATCCGAAGCAACCTGAATCCCATGGCAAGACAATTGATGTCTGAGAGTATCTCTTCACTGCCCTGCATCCAACATCTTTAAGACCAAACAAAAATGGCAGGTTAATTTAATGGAGGAAAAGAAAAAGAGAAGAGAAATAATAAAAAGGGTAAAGAAGAACACCTGTAAATATGAGCCATAGCATTTTGGATTTCTTCATGGAAAAATCGGTCTATCCCTAGCTTTTGAAGATTGTCAATAGTACAAAGTTGAATGTAAATGTCTAGTGGGTATGCTGTGGGAACTGTTAAAACACAATCCAATCAAAACAAATTAAAACAGATTTAAGATAATTGTAGAATTTCATATTACATACCTGTGTTCTGAAATCTGTTGAAATCTGTCCAAAACAGATTTAAGATAATCGTAGAATTTCAACTTAATCCTAATAGTGAATTTTATTAAAACAATTTACAAAAATTAAGTATTGATAATCTTAGTAATATTAACTAAAAAATATTCTTTAAAAATGAGTAAAATTAGTATGAAAATGATGATTAAAAAAATGAAAAATCTTCATACTACATACATACTTGTGTTCTGAAATCTGTCCAAAACAGATATAAGATAATCGTAGCATTTATGATGATGGTTGTGGATCAAAGCAGCAGCTGTTGCAGATGGTGAATTGAAGAGTGACCCATTGCTCTTCTGATGTTTCATTACCATTTCCCAATCGTAATAATTTCCTCTCAATCCCAATCCTTCCAAAAGATATGCCAAATGCCTTGCTTTTCCATCCATATGGTACCTGATGAGGATCATTAATTCATTTTGTTAAATATATGGTAACTTTCATTTTATAAATGTTGTCAAATTTTATAAGGTGCCTTAAAGTAAGATTTTTCACTAATAAATTTAGAGATGACAATTGCCGGCCAAAGGGCCTAAATTTGGTTGTTTTCAATGGCCAAGCTCACGGGTCAGGTCTAATCACAAAATGACTCTACACTCAATTATTCTAAGCAAAATAATATCGTTTTATTTGAAAGATTTAGATCTTGAGTAGGCCTTGCTATGCTCAGATTTAATTTTAAAAAATAAATTATTCTATATTTTTAATTTTAAAAAATTATTTTAAAAACTATAGATCAGCCCATTGCTATCTCTACTAATAATATAAAAATATATATTTATAAGTCATATAAAGATTATAATATATTTAATAAATTATCAAAAGATCATAATATTTAACTATTTAAAAAAACACTTAATAATGTTTATGCTTTTTTACTAATAATATATGCATGTATATACTTAGAAGTCATGTAAAAAATGTATAAATTATAAAAAATCATGAAATTTAATTATTAAAAACAAACACTTGTTAACGTTCATGCTTTTTTAAAAAATTAAATTAAAAGAAGATAACAAGGTATATATAAGTAAAAAGGACCTCTGAATTTGAGTGTTCCTTTCTCGCAATAATCCTTCAACCAGAACTGGATCGAAAGGCAAGTTGAGTCCCCTTTCTAAAGCACTCTCGACCATACCACCAAATGTTACATCAAAACCAATAGGTTTAAGTTGTCTTCTATCAGTAGCTGCCCAGAAATTGGTCTCTAAAAATTCTAGACCTGAAATAAATAAATAAATAAAATCTCAAAAATATTTAATCCATTTAATATTCTTTTTTTATATATAATAAGTTTTAACATAATTAATTTAATTCCCAAAGTTTTGAGTCAGACCCGACACCATGCAAACATATATAGAGTACCCTTGTTCACAAGTTGTTCTCCGACACTCCACTTGTTTAGAGCCAGAACACAAGCGAGTGTGGAGGACAGAGAGTCCTTGACGAGCAATGGATGTGCATCATCAAGGCACCATGATCCATCAGGTCGCTGGTGTTTCAGCACCCAATCCAAGCTTTCCGGGAACAACGGTTCCGATTGCTTCTTCTTCTCCTCTCGAGACGGGACCATGGCCACCCATGCGGTGTCATAAGGTGAAGCAGACAGCTTCACGTTCCCAAGAACCTCCGACGCCACTCTCTTCACTACCATACTCGATTTTTCTCCATCCTAACACATTCACGTCAAAATGATTCAAATCAAACACCATTTTCAATGAGTAGAACCAGAAGAGAAGAGTATATTTAGTGATCATCTGTATCTTACATTGCCAACTTTACGAATAACTTTAGGATCCAACAGCATTTCAGAACGAACATCTGTTCCTTGACAATGCCAAAAACACAAGGAAGTACGAGTTAAGATCAGAACTTGATTATGGTAATGGAATCATGGAACATGTCCAAAATCTTACCTGATAAGATGGGTTTGGTTTCACCGAGTGTTGCTGTACTTACGTTAACAAGCAACATTATGTAGGTTTGAAGAAAGAAAATGATACAATCGGATCGATATGATACGATTCGGAACGATAGAACGGCTATTTATAACGGTACTTAAAACCAGATTGTTGGTGTTAAGGAATGGATTCGAGGGGTCAATCCTGAGGGCTTCTGTGATCAAGGAAATTAGAATTTGTTACGGTGGCTTTTGAATGTGCAAAGCAATCAAATAATTTATAATTTATAAGGGTATGAATTACAATAATTTAAATATTTTTATTAATCTCAATATTATTTAAATTATCTTGAATTTTAAATTTAATTTCATATAAAACTCTCTTTATTTTTGTAAAAATAACTTTTGATAACTTTACTAGTCATTCGTGACTATTATTACTGATGTTATTATATTATCTTTTACAATATTAAATTTGATAACTTTCAATCCTTTATTCCAATGCGCTTATGATGAAAAAGTTTTAAAGTTGATCTCTTTTTAAGAATGGGATCTAATAAAATCGAATTATATTTAATCCGACCTAAAAATTTTTTAGATTTAGATTATTCGATATAGTATTTACTTGAATCATGAAATAAGATATTGATTTATTAAAATATCAACGTTTAAGAATTAATTAAATTGATTTAAAGCTAAATCAAGTCAATTTTCTAAATTTAAACTTGATTAAAAAGTTTAATTAGTTTAAATTTTTGTCTATTAATTCAAGTCAAGTCGTGTCGCATGTTACTCTTAATTCACACGTAATATTTCTTGGAAAAGATGGTAACGTGTTTAGGTTATTTTGAGCGATGACGCCTTTGATGATGTATTTTCGGAGAAATTGATTAAACAAGTCTCCAAGACAGATGTAATGAACGAGAAAAACATGAATCGCCACTTAACTTCAATCTTTAGGCTTCACATCTTTTCTTATAGAATCTGATGACCCAAATCCAATTCAACCTATTAACAAGTTTAAGTTAAATTTATTTTAATAATTTTTTTGTTAAAAATTGATTAATTGATTGATTTTTAGAAATTGATTGATTTTCATGAAGTAAAATAAACTAGTACAAGTTTAATTTTATTTTATTTTAATAATTTTTGTTATTAAAAAATTAATTAATTGATTGATTTTTAAAAATTGATTGATTTTCATAAAGTAAAATAAACTAATATAGCCGTTAACTAGTTTATTTTACTTTATGAAAATGCAACATTATACTGATGCGCTCCAAAATGGGGTTTTATCCCCTCCGATTGGGTTATTGCAAGCGGATGCACGAGCTTGGTCTTTTGTTTCGATTGGTTTTTTTTGGACCAAGCGTTCTGCATTCCCTGCAATCAATGCCGGGGCAAAGGCATGGTGGGGGAAGAAAGGGCTAGAGAAAGGGATGCTTCGTGAAGATGGCACAATGATGTTTAAGTTTTATGATGATTCTCACCTTACAAAGATAGTGGAACAGGGGCCTTGGCACTTCGGTGATCAACCTATTTTTTTTCAACGATGGAAACCAAATATGGTGCTGGATAGGGGACAAATTGAGGTTATCCTTATGTGGGTCAACTACCATAATTTGCCAATGGAATACTGGACTGTCGAGGGGTTGAGCTTCTTGGCTAATGCATTGAGGAAACCGGTATGTATGGATTCTCAAACGGCTCCATGGAGCGTATCGTGTATTGAGATTTCTAAAAAAGCACCTCTTTCAGACAGTTTACTTATCTTATTGCTCGGTGATCATGGAGACTTGACGCAGTCTGAAATTCATATTAGCTACCCTTGGCGGCTTAGTTGTGTAAATAAAACATGAGTACCAATGGGTAAGGTGTTTAAAACAGGCTGGTCGAATGAACTTCTATTGTCTGACACCTCTAGCTCTCTCCTACAAGCAGCTCAGTCTGGGGAAGCTGAATATTGTGGCATTGAGACCACTACTCTGGTATAATCTCCTAAAATTTTGCCAGTGGCTGAACAAGGGATAGATGGTGATAACTTAGCTCCTCTAGTTGATGAAGTTGCGATAAAAGTTGTAAAATCTGATAATCAGACCTAAAGCACAAGATTGGAAGGGCTTGAGCCAATGAAGGTGGTAAGGGTGATAAAAGGATATTACGGGGCTGAGAAGGATGTTGATGCCAAGGGCGGGGCTGAGAAGGATGTTGCGAAGGATGAAGTTCCTATAGGGATGCCACTTATAAATAATCCAAAACCTCCTAGCATTGTTTTGCAGGTGTAGCAATCGGTGAATTTGATGGGGATAACCTCAGATGTCAATGCCGGTATTGCACCCACTGCCTCTGTTTTAGAAAGTATGGCAACTGATGATGTGAACACTTATGTTACCCCACATGTGGTTAATTCTCCTGGAGTTCAAGATGACTTCAGTGTTCAACCTAGAAGTGCTAAACGTAAGTCAACTAGGAAAAGGAAACAGAACCCCAAATATTTGGGAGGTTCTCCCACTCATGGCAATCCTTGTGTGGAGTCTCAATGGGGACCCTCTCAAACAATCATTGGTGAAGGAGATGCGGGAGAGGAAGCTTTGTGTTATAAGCCTTTTGGAAACCAAAATAAAGAACCCACTCTCTCTCACTAGATCTAAGTTTTTGGGTTCTAATTGGCAGTTAATCTCCAACCATCACGCATACTATAACGGTAGAATTATATGTCTATACAATAAGGATCTGATAGGCATTCAGGTGATGAAAAATTCAGATCAGCTTATTCATCTTCAATGTCAATTGCATGATCTTGCTTCTACTTTTGATTTGTCTACTGTGCATGCTTCGAATTTTGGTTCTAAAGAACTCAACTCTGGTGTGACTTGGAAACTATTCAAAATCGGATCTCTCAACCTTAGCTTGTGGTGGGAGATTAGGCAATTTTAATTGCTCACTTAACTCTTCTGAAATGGAAGGAGGTTGACGGTTCAATTTCGGGTTAACCAATGAATTGTCCAATTTCTTAACCAGGATGGACTTGGTGGATCTTAAATTTACAGGGAGACTTAATACTTAGTCCAATAACCAACAAGGTAGTCTTCTTATCTGTAAGAAGTTAGATAGAGGTCTAGTTAACTCTCAATGGTTGAAACAGTTCTCTAATTCTTATGTGCATTTCGGGGAGAATCTTCTCTCAGACCATGCATATATGCTGATACATATGGGGGAGGTATATCGGGGAGAGGCTTCCCCTTTCTGATTTTATAATGGACTTACACAGAGAGTTGGGTTTTCTGATATAGTGAGTCCATGTTGGGCTACGAACATTGTTGGTTGTAAATCTTTTCAGTTATCGCAGAAGCTTAAATTGGTGAAGGAAGCTCTTAAACGTTTCATGTCCAGCCAAAACCTTCAACTCTCATTCTTGAAAGAGAAACTTATCCAAGCACAAATTGCTTGTTATAAGGATCCACATAATAGGGAGCTTACGAATGCTGAAGTGATGTGCCTCCTAGCATACACTTCAGCTCTTAAACTCCAATCTTCTCTTCTTCATTAGAAATCCAGAGTTAGCTGGCTAAAAGAAGAGGATACTAATTCAAAGTTCTTCCACTCTTCCTTACTAGCTCTTCGGAATTACAACAAAATATATATGCTACGTGATAATGGGGGATAGACCTACACAGAGTTGACCCAACTATAAGACATGGCTTGCAATCACTTTCTTAATCTTATGGGATCGAATAACTCCTCTATTCCCAGTCAAAATGTGAGATAGTTGTTTGAAGGGACGATTGATCGCAGGGTTAATGAAATGTTGGTGGCTCTAATCAATGAGCAGGACGTCAAGAGAGTATTATTCAATTTGAATCTTTCCAAAGCTCCTAGCCCAGATGGATTCACTACTCTCTTCTTTCAGCACACTTGGGGCATAATGAGGTAGCTTTTTACTGAGGCTGTATTGGAATTCTTTTCATCTGGGAAAATGCTATAAGCATTGAATCATACATACATCTGCTTAGTGCCTAAAAGAAGTAATCCTCAGAGTATGAATGATTTTCGACCAATTTCTCGTTGCAACACCATTTATAAAGTGATTTCTAAAATTATGGCTGAGCGGCTCAAGCAGGCTATCTTTGGTATCATTAACTTGGCATAAGGGGCTTTCATCCAGGAATGAAATATTGGGGATAACATTCTTCTCATGCAAGAATTATTGAAAGAGTATCAATCAAGCAAGAAGCTCAAGAGTTGTTTAATTAAAGTTGATTTCTTTAAAGCATTTGATACGGAGAGCAAGAGGTTTGTATGGGTATGTCTTGAAGCATTGCACTTGCCTTCTAAATTTATAGCATAGATCATGACATGCATTCAAACTCCTCTACTGAGCATTCTGGTGAATGGGATTCCTACTAAGCCAATACAGATAGCTAAAGGAATTTGTCAAGGAGACCCGTTGTTGCCTTATTTGTTCACTCTTGTGATGGAAGGCTTTTCTCGACTAACAACTAAGTTTATCTCCTGCAATAGGAATTTCCAGTTCCACTACAAATATGAACGTCTCAAGCTCTTGCATCTCTTGTATGCAGATGATCTTTTGATATTGTATGGTTCCAATTCTCAATTGATTACCATAATGATCCATGCATTGGAGATATTTGCTGATTGGTCTGGGTTGAAGCTTAATACCGCAAAAAGTTGTATGTATCTCTCTGCTGATGTGCAGAATCTTACTAAAATTTAGAATTTAGCTGGGTTGACTGTGAATTTGCTCCTTTTTCCTATTTGGGTGTTCCCATCACTGCCTTTAAGCTGAAGAATAATGATTGTCTCACTCTACTTGAAAGAATTAAAGCACGAGTGAATGCATGACAAAACAAGTTTCTATCTTATGATGCTCGAATTACACTTATCATTTCTGTTTTAAAGTAGTGTTCATATATTGGTCTACTCATATAGCCTTGCCTAAGAAAGTGCTTAAGGAGGTAGACAAACTTATAAAAGCTTTCCTATGGACTGGTAGATCTGCGAATGCTCATAATGCAAAGGTTAAATGGAGTGAGATAGTGATTCCTAAGAAGTTTGAGGGACTGGGAATAGTTTCTATCTATTCAATGCTAAAAGTCTTAATATGCACGAGGCTTTGGCATTTATACACGGATCATAATGCTCTATGGGTCAAATGGATTCATGAGTTTCACTTGAAAAATCTGAATTTTTGGCAACCTCCTTACGCAAGGGAGTTCTCATGAATACTAATTTAGATAATTAAGCTGCGAGACTTGGTTTATCCTTATATCAAACACAAGGTTGGCAATAATGCACATACTTGGCTCTGGTATGATAATTGGGTTGACTCCAGTCCTCTTATCCAGAACCCTCAAGTCCAGCACTTAAGGAACCACATTCCTCTCAACTTAAAAGTCTCATCCTTGCTCTGCAATGGTCAATGGTATGGGAGATATCGAGGTTTTGACACTTTGGTACAATTCCTACCCCAACAGGTTAATTTCTTGAATGATGATTCTATAAGTTGGTCCCTTGATCCGAGTGGTACATTCTCCAATAAATCTTGTCATCAGATACTTCTTATGGGTCTACGCGAGGTATCTTGGTTTCTGCTTTTATGGTAGAATTCCATACATTCTAAAGCCTCTTTTATTACATGACTAGCAATTGAAAACAAACTTGGGACTAAAGACAGGTGGCATGGCAATACTAATACAATTTGTGTCTTATGTAAAATGGTTCCCGAGGATTGGGACCATCTTTTGTTTCTCTGCAATTATTCTAAAGCATTCTAGAGTAGACTTCTGCATTTGCTATCAATTAATGGATATTATTATTCTTAGGATCAAGCTCTTAATTTGCTATTACAAACTTTCAGAAAGGACGGACTAACGCTTCTCTTGTGACAGTTGCCTTCACTATTGCTATATAATCTCTTTAGAAACAATGTAATGCTCGGTTGTATACTACTCATGGAAAGGGGAGATATCAAGTAGCTGACAGAATCGTTAATTAGATTCGAGGTGCCTTAAGTGCTAAAAATCTTCTTCATTCACTTTCCCCCGACATGCGACTCACATGGAATCTTTAGCTTAGCTTTCTAGAATGTTTTACTTACGTTTTGATTCCTCCTTTGTTTTTGTATATTTCTTCTTAGATTAGCTCTCATAAGTTATAGTTTTGTCTATAGCTAATCTCTTTTCAATTTTCAAATAAATAAATAAACTAGTTGATTTTTATTTAACAGTTTTTGTCTTAACTAAACTTTAACTTTTTAATGGATAAAGACAATCTTCTTCTTTAATCTTATTTAAAACAATTTAAATTTATTCAATTTTTATTATATATCAATTTCATAATAGTCTAATATCAGTTAAATCTTTAAATCTTAAACCTTTTATTTTAACCAATTTAATTCTTAAATCTCTTATTTTTACCAATTTAATTTTCAATATAATTTTTAAGACATTGTAATCAAGTTAAGTTGAAATATGTTTTTTAATTTGAATCCAATTTGAGTTCTGTTAAACTTAAGTTACTTCACATGAGTTCAATTTGAAGCGCGAAAAAGATGTTATTTTATTAAAATAAAACCAATTTTGAATCGAGTTAATTATATTGTACTGCAAATTTTTATTATATTTTCAATTTTAATTAATTATTTCTCAGTCTTCATCGATCAATGATCTAGAATGCCCTCTGAATAATGCAATGTGACGTGTCAGTCAAAATAAAAATCAAATTTGCTTCTTCAAAGATCTCATAGAGATTTACCATTTGTGGAAATTCCGGTAATTCGATGACAACGACTTTGAGGAGAATTTGATAAAAGAAGCCATGGATTGGACACGACGTGTGATGAAGAACAAAAAGTGAAGTTTCAAAGTCATTTTGGAAGTGACTGAAGACGACTTTCATATATCTAGATCATCTTTCTTTTATTCTTCTTCTATAGTCATTATCAATTATTTTAAAATCGGATTGGATCTATCGGATCGATCGGAATAAATGAGAACCTGCCTAGTTTCCGGTCCAGTTTGTATTTATAACCTTTAGGAGAAAAAATAGGTTAGTTTAATAATAAACCAGCCAGTTTTTGGGGAAAAACTGAACAGATTTTTAAAAAATTGACTAATAAAACCTTTAAACTATGTTTGATGGAACGTGAAGTCTTTAATGAAATGTAATGGAATAGAATGGAATGTAATGATTTATAATGAAATAGAATGTAAATAGATGTAATATTAGAAAATTATTTTTTGGTGGCCACAGGCGAGCAGGGCCAAACCTGACATGTCGGTATTTTTTAAATTAAAAAAACAAAACGATGTAGTTTTGGACGAAACGACACTGTTTTGTCCAACCGCGGGCCCGGCCTAGTCGACCCGTGGCCCGGGCGGGCCGACCATGATCGACCTGTAGCCCGACCCAGACAGACCATGATCAGCCCGTGACTTACCCATAGCCAGCCAAATCCGGGCCAAAAATAAATCAAGCCTGACCAGGCCACGCGAGTCGGGCCAAAATTGTCATCCCTATGGAAAGTTCTCCTCTTCTATCTTATTATATCGTAAATCCTCCTCTCAAATAATATTCCCAACCAAACATTGGTTTACTCTTTATCTTTTTAAATACGTGGGACCCGCATAGGCATAAAAAACTCTTCCTCTCGTATAGGGACTTAGATCCTCTGTTTCGCCTATTCTGTACCTATTCTGTGCCATAGGAAAAACGTCGACGTTTTAATAAAAAGCAACGTTGAAGCCAAGCGCCAAGCCAATGCCTCCTCCTTCTTCTTAATAGGCTTGGCTCCGTATAAAAATTAATTTATACGATTTTTTAAATTAAATATATTAATATGACTTTAATTTAAAATTAATTTAAAGTTGAATTGTAATTATTAAAAAAAGAAAATATTATAATTAGTTATTATTACTAAATTTAATTTATTTTACTGATTGTTATACTTATTAAATTCTTTATC
>JAOQMS010000001.1:29135294-29151359 GCA_027563885.1 Erythroxylum longipes | reverse complement strand
TTCTGAAGGGTCAAAAAGAGGACAGAAGATATGCAATGAACAGTAACACAGAAGAAGTTTGGGAATAGTAACACAGACGATGTTTTACGATTGCCATAACTTTCTTTAGAGGGATCGGATCAAGGTTTTCTTTATATAGTTTGAAAGATAATTCCAAGATCTACAACTTTTATGAAGACCTCAAAGGTCAATTTTATCTTCTGAAGGATCGAAAATAGGACAGAAGATAGATATAGACGAAAATAGAAGAAGCAAAACACAAAAGGAGTTCGTGAACAGTAACACAGAGGAAGTTCATTCGTCTGTGAACAGTAACACAGAAGAAGAGAATGAACAATAACATAGACAAAGTTCATTCGTCTGTGAACAGTAATACAGACAAAGAGCATGAACAGTAACATAGACGAAGTTCATTCGTCTGTGAACAGTAATACAGATGAAAAGCATGAACTGTAACATAGACGAAGTTCATTCGTCTGTGAACAGTAATACAGACGAAGAGCATGAACAGTAACATAGAAGGAATTCGGCCACTTAGTTCGAAAGCAAACAAATGCAAGAAGCAAAAGAAGCAATACACAGGCGAAGCCAAAGACAGACGAAGCAAAAGATAGAAGGACCAAAATACAAAGGAAACCAGAACACAGACGAAGCAATACAGAGGAAGATGACGTCACCCAGAGGAAGATGACATCATCACAGAAGAAGTTGGTTCACAGAGAATACGAAACACGGACGAAGTCTGGCTCATAGAGGAATGCATCTTGATAACGATGCATCCTCATAGAAGAAGATAACTTACGACAGAGAATAACTCATAGAGGATGCATTTGTATCTGTAAGATAATTTACAACAGAGAATGACTCGTAAGAGGATGCATCTGCATCCTTACAGAGAAAGATGACGTCACCAGGAGGAAATTGACGTCATTACAGAGGATACAATACAGAAGACGGGAGGAGCAAAACATATTATCGCTCGTGCCTATACGAATTCTATATATCATTTCCATTGCTATTACACGTCCAAACATGCAAGTATCATCTATACTACTCCCTCTTTAGCTCTAAAACACCAAACAATTCCAAGGAGCCAAAACTCACATACATACCAAAATCACAGACTACTATTTATGCTTACATGTTATTTCTGTATTTTCTTTCTTCTATGGTTACTTTTTAACTTAACCAACCTTCAGAACCCTCATATCTATTCTCTCCACTGTGAACCCCTTTTCATGCAGATATGTATATCCAATACGCACATGCTTATTTACACAGTGAAAACAACATTATAACCACTTACTCGCTTAGCAAGTGCTCAGTGTAAGTGCTTTAACACTGAAATACAAATCAGCACCACAAAAGCTGCTAGATCGCTATTCGGTGATGAAGGTCAGGGGAGAGAATCGCAATATGAAGTGTTTTAGTAAGGAATCGGAACTATGGTAGATTCTTCCTAGCTTAACCAATATAATACGTGTGTCCATTCCATATTCCTCGCGTATACTATTTATCTCCACTGACTCACCATTTGTCATCATTACAAACTATGGTGGAGTCTTCCTAATTTAAACAATATTATACGTGGGTCCATTGTATATGTATGTGAATAGTAACATAGACGAAGAGCATGAACGGTAATTGTTTTGATGTCTAAATTAAACACTTTAATCTTTGTATATATGCCCTTTTTCTAGTCACACTAGAAATGTTATGCTCTACTTGAATTAATTCTAAATTAATCCCTAGGGTTTATAAAATTCTTGTACATCAATTAGTCATCTATAATATCCCTAGGTCATCATGCCAAAATTATCTAAATAATTTTGGCATTTGACGACCAAAATCGTCAAGATGAATAAGTTAACCTACTTGACACTAAAGGGACCAATTCGATGTTCAAAAAATTTCCGAAACCCTAATTTCAAGCATATGCATTAAGCATGTTATTGTCATCAAAATAATACAAGAACCTTATTTAGGTCTCATAACCGATATACATACATTATAAGTCATTAAGTAAGTCAACTCCATGAACTTTCAAAAAGTTAACCAATGTTGGCTTTGACTTTATTTATTAATTGAATCAAATTCAATTAATTCTAGGAAAATATCAGAGTCTTATACACATTCTAAATGTGTCTAATAAAAATTTCCAAAGCCTAATTCTTAGGAATTATTTATTAATAAATTGGAATAAGCCAACACATCACATGTGTATGACACTTGCATATTACTTCTAACACTAGTCAAACATTACATCATGCATGCATAAGATAACCACTTTAACAACAAGTGTCATACATCTCATACACGTGGCAACATCTCATTTTGCATGTGCATGCATAAAATGTACAAAAATAATTTTTATAAAAATTAATATGGAACTTATATGCATGCATGTTCATCATATTTCCATAATTTCCCAGAACTTCATACATACATCAAGCTGAAAATAAATTCATAATAAAATAGCAAATGACATTCAATTGCATTTTCCTTTTAAAAAAACATAAAATAATACCTTATAAACATTTTTGTGAAAGAAAATCAGAAAACCATTTTTCTAGAATTATTACAAAATTTTCAAAATCAGCACATGCATTCAGTTTTGTAGAAATTCCCAGAAACCAACATATGAATAGTCTATATATTAATTCAAAATAAAATAGCAAATGACATTCAATTGCAATTTCCTTTACAGAAACATAATATAACATCTTATAAAATTTTCTGTGAAAGAAAATTAGAAAAATAATTTTTCTAAATTTTACAGGAATTATTCCAAATTGACATGCATGTCAATGACAACCCAGCAAACACTTTACACGTGTTCAATACATCATCTATTACACGTATAAACCATTGTTAGGTTTTCCATGGTTGCATACATCACATGCAAGATAATGCAGTGGAAGTGTCGGAATCATGACAACCTGAAAACCATAAAATCAAACACTCATGCATGGATATGTAAAAGAACATGAAATATAAAACCTTTTACCTTATGTTTCTCCTCCTTTCTTGTTTCTTCTCCTTGTTTGGGTTGTTGCAAATACCAAACCTTCCTTAATCACCCAAGAATACGTAAAGAAGATGAATAAACAATGCATAAAGGTAATTTGAGTACCAAACTAGATGAGTTCTAGTAGATGCTCAAAATGATGGAAGATAGATCAAAAATCTTGTTGCATGCACTTTGATTCAGGCAACAATTGCATAAATTACAAGAATAAGGTTCTTGATACCTTTTTCTCACTCTAGAACTCTTCTAGAGCCCTTGTCTCTCACTTGAGTGTGTAAGAAGTGGTAAAAACTTCATGTACATAAGTGAAGAACTCACTTATGTACCATTTTGTGCCCTCTGTCACGATCGTGGCCTGCTTAAATTTATCCATATAAACTATATTTTTCATTCGATCTTTTATGCATGTGACCCTTAGGTTCTCGGTTATTTTAGGAACTTGAATTAACTCTTAATTCAATCAAATCGTGAAGGGTTTCATGATGCCAATTTTCCAGAATATAAGTGGATTAACACACGAACTCTTCGATAGTTAATTAGCCAACTTATGAAACTTTCCATAGATAATTGTCGTGTAATTCATCCTTTCATCATACTATACCCTACTTGGTTCGAAGTATGGGCTATGTGTTAACTCCCACTAAACTAACTATGTCACAGCTAGTTCAAGTGATGTTAGTTCTTGTCCTGGGATCTTATTACTCTATGTGTCATTAAAGACTCTTTTCAAGAACCATAATTACTCTGGCCAAAGACTCCTGAGTAATGATCCTAACAAGAGGCTGTGGGTATCATCTCCTTCTATCAGGAGTGGTGAATCCTTTATTGGCTACCCAATTACCTTTGAATACAAATAGCTGTACCCAATCACCATCCTAAGAGCGACCTCGTTTTGAAGTAACAAGGAATAATGTCAAAGCACAGGATTCATATACAAGATATCCTTAAGTACCTCAAGTCTAAGGATATTTACACCATTACTATGATGAGATTAATCATTGATATTCGATAGATCGGCCGTATGATAATTTCATAGCAGGTCATCCGATGTACTTACTACTCTTAGTAAGCATCCACATGTTAACTCTAAACAACTCATGCTTACAGTTTGTGAGATCCATTGCTAAATCAAATCAAGGAGTATAACATGTGCTAGTCTGTGTAGATTAATAATGTCCTGTCTTATTAATCCTATGACTAGGGATTATTTAGATACTAACATAATTGCACATAATAGGAATCTTATTATCATGATCTCATCATGATTTCCTTCATGCTATGTTTTCTATCATAGACTTCATTAATTCGATTTAAGATCAAAATCAATTCATCTATAAACGAATACCAAATCAATGAAAAATGTCTTTTACATTATTAATCAAAATAAAGTTTGTACAAAAGTGCTAAAGGTGATTCCGTTTAGAGCACTACTCTAAAAATCATGACAGAGAGGGTTAGATGTTGACCATGATCGTGATAGGCAGGGCTATGATCGTGGGCCCTGCATCAGCCAGACACGAAAATAGGTGAAAACGTCAAGTTTTAAGGAAATTTTTGGACCGTTTCAACCCTGAATGAACCCTAGGGTTTCCAAGATATTTAAGGAACAGAAAGAACAGAGAAAGGAGCTTTTGATTAGCCACCATGAAGAAACCCTAAAAGAGAGGACCTTGAGAGATCGAGAAATAGACGAAGGAAGAGAAAAGAGGAAGACGACGTAAACATGACGTGCTTCCCGGAATAAGAAGCTTTCTGAAGTTGTAGCCTTCCATCATCCATTCGAGTTCTGTTTCTTATGTATTTCAATTTTATTTGATTATAGAATTGGGATATATAGTTTGATGATAGAATTGAATTGTGATTGTTGTTCTACACTCACCTTTGGAATATTATATTTGATTTAATGAAATTTGATTGTTTTATGTGCTTATTGAATTAAGTTTCATAAAAGGTATATAGAGAGTAGGTTTGGTATTTGGATATTCTTTGTATCAACGATTTGGTCAATCATGAACAATTTGTTATGAAAAGATGTAAATTAAATCCAAATTCTCCCTAAATGATGAAGAGAGAACAAAAAATTCTTTCATTTCTATTATGAAATGTTCATGCAGTATACAAATAAGGATTGAGCAACGGATTATTCAACTTTCTTAGAGATTCTGTATTATGATTTAATTCTACACTTCATATTTCAATAACAAATTGAGAGGTTGAATTGAGAAAAAAATGATTAAATTGGGCTAACGAGAGTTAGGTTATTTAATAGACTCAGAATTAAATCTGATTAGTAAATCTTGTGTAGAGATATCACATATAGGTTTTCAATTGTTTATTAGATAACTTAAGAACTGGTTAGATTTTGGATAGGTTGCTAATTGAGAGATTACAACTTCCCATAATCTGATTAGAGTTTATGCTTTAGGGTTTAATTATTACTTGAGAGAGAGTAACTGACTCTAGGATCGTGTAGAACCATTAATTCGATAAATAGTAATCGGCTAGGTTAGCATTAAAGATAGATAATTTTCCCTTTCTCTCTTTTTGTTAACTCACTAGGTTGAATTCTAGGGTATGCTTTCATTGCTCAACAAATCAATTAATTTCCATTAAGTGTTATTCAATTTCAATTTAAAATTGTTAATCGTTGCATGATTGTTTTCGTTAAGTGTTAAGTATCAATTATTGTTTTGTTATGTGATTTGGTTTGTTTGATTTATTTAGTTCTCATGTTTAATTTTATTGTCTATTTAATACTTTCCGACCTTAGATTTTAGGATTAAATTACTCCTCTTTATGGGATCGATACCTTAGGTACTACGTGAACGACCCGTGCGCTTGCAGTATTATCGAGGTTATAAATATTAAAACTTAGCATACGTAAATCATCGATCAGGTGAATCGAGAAAAAATGATTAAATTGGGCTAACTAGAGTTAGGTAATTTAATAGATTCAGAATTAAATTAAGTTAGTAAATCTTTTGATGAGAGATCACATATAGGTTTCTAATTGTTTATTAATGAACTTCAGAATTGATTAGGTTTTGAATAGGTTGTTAATTGAGAGATTACAACTTCGCATGATCTGATTAGGATTTATGCTTTAAGGTTCAATTATAACTTGAGAAAGAGTAATTGACCCTAGGATCATCTAGACCTTTTAATTTGATAAATCATAACTGGTTAGGTTAGCATTAAAGATAGATAATTTTCCCTTTCTCTCTTTTGGTTAACTCACTAGATTGAATTCAAGGGTGTGCTATCATTGCTCAACAAATCAATCAATTTCTGTTATTTTTTATTCGTTTTTAATTTGAAATTGTTAATCGTTGTTCGTGATTACTTTTGTTAAGTGCTAATTATCAGGTATTGTTTTGTTATTTGATTTGGTCTATTTGATTTATTTAGTTCTTATGTTTAAATTCATTGTCTGTTGAATATCTGTTTAACACTTTTCGACCTAAGATTTGAAAATTAGATTATTTCTCCTCATGAGATCGATACCTTAAGTACTACGTGAAAGACCCGTGCACTTGTGGCATTATCGAGGATAAAAATATTAAAACTTATCATATAAGAACCTGTGATCAAAGATTCATCACCCAAAGTGATTAGGGATAATGTTTCATTGTTCTCAATTAATATTGATTTTGGAAATCCTTAGATGAGGTTGAATGACACGATAAAATAGTTATCAAATTCATTAATTGAATCAATTACTAATATTAGAGAACTAACATGATTGAACTTAAATATAATAGATATTAATTCCATATTTTATGTTTAATCAAAAGTTTATTTAATGAAAGGATTAAATTATATAAAAAATCATGCATGAAAAGTTTAGTCAAAACCATTTTAACATTATATTTCTAATTAGAGAATTAAAGATGAATTAAAAGAATTTAATTTAGCTAATCCTAAATATGATCTATAGTTATAATTTATATCCATTTCTAACATATTTTAAAACCTAATTGGTCACACTTAAAGAACATACTAAAGAGAGAAAATGTTTAAATCAAGTTGGGCAAGATTATAAAGTTTAAGAAACTTTATAATTAGATATGAGATATTTAATAAATAAATATCAATATGCGATATTAGATATTAGATCTTATTTGACCTTAATTGATATATAATTAAAATTAATTGAAATTTTAATTGAAATTAAAATTTATTTGAATTAAATTAAAAGGTTCTAATCTTATTATAAATAGGTCTAACTTCTAAGGGAGTAGAGGGTTAAGACACGTGCTGCTTGTAATGGGCTTGGACTTTCACTAACGCTTGTTTGGCACTTGAGTATGCTCACGTTCCCAAGTCAGCCTTCTACACGAAACACTTTGCTAAAGAAAAGAAGGAATGTCGGAGAATACAAAGATTCTTTTATTAAAAAACTCTCTCAAGAAAGTTATAATGCTTAGGATGCTCTCTATGATCTTCTATGTTCTCTTATATTACAAATGAGGCAACCCCCAAATGGTTTATATACTAGTTCTACCTAGAATGGACGTTTAAAACCTACTTGATCTAATGGTCTACATTGACCTTATGGAATTCTCTTTACTACTCTACATACTTCATGTACAATATATACATATCTACAAGATTCTATAAAATTCTATAATGTTCCATATTGTTCTAAAATGTTTCATAAGCTTTCATAAGCTTACATAGTCTTCTACTATGTTCCAGAAACTTCCAAAATCTTCCATAAGATTCGAACATGCTTTAAAAGACTCTTTTGGACCCAAACCTCATCTTGTAGGTTTTAAAACATGCGAAACGTAAAATCTGGTGACATCCTCGTCATGCCCTGATGGAATTCTCGAATCTTGTCTTTGTATTACCAAAGAAAAGTTCATGCTCCCAACTAGCTTGACTTTCCCGTTGTCCCTTCCACTTGATCAAGTATTCGTCATATGTTAGATGGGAGCCTCTCCTTGGTACAATCCTATATGACAAGATCTCTTTTATCTCACATTTGTGTGTTGTCATCATAATGGTGGATGCACACCTTGATTCACCCCTACTTGGATCTTCCTTATCAACATGATAAGGTTTTAGAAAAATTACATGTAATACAGGAATAATGTCCAAGTATGAGGGTATTTTAACTCGGTAGGCTAACTTGCCTACCCTTTTCTTTACAGGGAAAGGACCTTTGTACCTCTAAATCAAGCCCTTATGAACACCTCCTCCAATACGTCTATTAGAAAGGAAATTGACTATCACTAAATTAGTGGAAGGAGAGGCACTAACAATAATGGGAATATAAAGGTTGGTGTAGGAAGTACCACAAACTAATGTATGGATCAAATAGAAAAGGTGATATAATAAAGAAAACTTGTGCCTAGCTATATTGGGTAATGTATCCTCCCCAATTGGATATCTTTCCATAATCATTCTCTCAAGCCTGAGTTCCTTTGTTATTTGGGATAATTTTCCTCTTAATTCATTAATTTCAAAATGTTATGGTTCATACTTTTGTTTTGGATCTGGTGAGATATGAGTTTCATTTTATTATGTTCTTTGATTTCCTCTTGCAAGTTATGCTTATCGATATAAATGATTGACTATAAGATAAAAGCATTTATAAGTATATGGTCATATTTATAAAAAGGATTGAATTCTTAAATAAGAAAATAAATGTAAGGCTTAGAGTTGTCTAAGTCTTCATCTGCTACAAAACTAATTCTTCATTGCAATCACGAGTGACTAATTTGAATCCTTATTTTCTGCACTATAGCTCACTCAGTTAGCACCATTTCTATGCAAGGATTTTAATATTTTCGCCCATCTTTTTTGCAAGGTTTATAGACTATAAGTCCATCTCAGTTTTTTATAATTGTAGATTTATGAATTTAACAACTACAATTCTAAAAAGAATGTTAGTCTATGTACGTGCATATTAAAGGAAAAAAAATCCTAAAATGAAATCGCAATTTCACAAACATAATATTGTTTTTGTTTAAAAAACCAAAAAATCAATGGTAATAAAATTTTTGATTTTATTTTTTGTTTTAAAAGTAAGAATTTTATGAATATAAGGATGATATATGATTTAAAAGAAATTTTCAAAAGAAAATACCCCTAATTTGTTGAAATTATGCATAAGAAAGGGAAATAAAAAGAGGTAAATTTTGAGAAACATTGGTTTGTTCCCTTCCTCCCCTAAATATTGTCATTATGAGTAAGCTTTAAACTGATTAGTGCATTTCGTTTGAAGGTAATGTTACATTTCTAAAGGTTGGGTGAACCTTTGAGAAGCGATGGGTCCAAACAATTAGTATGAACTAGATTATTTGGAAACTCAAGCTATACACACACACACACACACACACACGTGTGCCCTCATAGTCCTAAAAGGTAAAGATAAACTTTTTTAAAACTTGCTCATTCTTGAACTAGCTCACCTATAATTTGTGAAATCAAGAAATGCAATAAAAAAAGGAAGGTGATAAATTGTAAGAAAGGAAATATATATCAATGAGATTATGAAATCCCTAGTGGAGTTGTCATGGTTGTAGCTGATGTTTTTAAGCTTTTTAGGAAAAGATGGAATTGAATGTAAAATAAATGGTATTTAATAGAGTTCTCACTCTACCATATTAAAGAAAGATAAAGAAAAACTTAAGAAAAAGGTCTAAAAAGATCCTAACATGAAAATTAAATTTTAATTCTAATTGTAAAATACAAAAGGTGTTGAAGAACAAAAAACATTTTACAATCTCTCTCTAACTTTCTCCATCCTATCTCTAAACTAACCTTTGATCATGCCTGCCATGCTTCTCTTAAATTTTGATCTATTCTCTCTTTTCTGCTCTATAAATTTCCTTTATCTTTTAGGTTATGTTTGGTTAGACATAAGGTTTTTAATGAAATGGAATAGTTTATAATGGAATGGAATGTAAATGGACGTACTATTAGAAAATTTCTGTTTGGGATGGATTGAAGAGTTTATAGTGTAATATAGTAAAAAGTTGTTTGGAAGATGGATGGAATGAAATGTAATGTGTTTATAATTATAATGAATGACTATTCTACCCTTGATAAAACAAAACATATTGTCTTACTACTTGTTATTAGGGTTGAGGGTATAATTGATATTATAAAAAATTGTTGAGGATATATTAAGTAGTACATATTTATCATTTTACATTCCATCCTAAATTCCTAAAATCAAAGGTAACTCATTTTTACTGTTTAGAATGGACTATGATGTAATATGAAACCCTCTGCTTCCATCATATTCCATTATAAACCATCCTCCCAAACGATGAAATAATATTACATTCCATTCCATTCCATTACTAGCCACCTTAACATAGTCTTATGCTCTTTAACCCATCTCATTAAGATCTTAATCTCTGAACAAGGTCTATTCACCATTGAGTTTTTACCCCCGAGTCTTTTTTATCCATATGTCCTAAAAAACCTTTCCCTTTTCATTTTTATCACTTTTTTTAGAATAGTTTTTTAAAGTCCTTTTTGTTGATTTTTGTTCCTTTGTTATTTTAATGTTTGCAAAGTAGAATGTTTGATGGGTTTTTGGATGAGTTATCTTTCCCACCTTTACCCACTCTCCTAAATCAATTTAAGATAACCATTCCAAACTCCCTATTGCCTTAAGCTAGGATGAGGAGGCAGGAAGGAACCTTAATTATAACTCTTCTAACACCTTAAACCCAAGCTTGAATTCAAAGTGTATGGTATGAGAGTCATCCAACTCATCCTTAAATTTTGCCTTCCTAATATCTTAGAAGGTTGTAAAATAATCTCTAACTATTGATATACTGAAAGAAGGGGTTCGAAGTTGGCTTGCTAATTTAGTTGGATTCTTCTATGCAAAAGGCCACCTTTCCCTTTATTTAGCAATTGGGCATAAAAGAATAAAAGACATAATGGAGATCTTACTATCTGAAGAGAACCTAATTTTGTTCAAGTTCTCTACTAAAACAATAGTTAAGGAAATCTTGGAATTAGGAGCCCAATATGTTCATTATATGTCAATTTTCCTACAAAATTGGCATCTAATCATTAAGTTGGAAACTATTAGATAAGAAAGTGTTCTATTATGGATTCATCTTTACAATGTGCCATTAGAATATTAGTACATTAAGGGACATAGTGCACTTGCAAGCTACATAGGGAAGCCTATTGTATGGATAAGATGACAACAACATAAAAGAGAATTAGGATTGCAAGAGTTTGTGTAAGTGTGGAATTGAGTATGGATGTTAATGGGTCGGGCTGAGCCCGGGCCGCCTAACCCGGCCTCAATTACAGCAGGCTGTGGGCCGGCCCATGGCCCTCGCTGGCCAGGATGGCCCCGTCGTGGATGGGCCTACCATCCCATGGTCGGGGCCACGGGTTTTTTTAATATAAAAAAATACAAAACGACATCTTTTTGTCCAAAACGACGCTGTTTTGTCGAGCTGTGGGCCTGCGAGCCAGGCCGGGCAGGCCCGTGGCCCGCACGAGCCAACCATAGTCTACCCCCGACCCGGCCCGGGCGGACCATGGTCAACCCATGGACGGCCCATAGCCCGCCAAACCCAAGCCAAAAACGGGTCGGGCTGGGCCGAAATTGACATCCCTAGAATTGGGGCAAGATCTACCTAATATCCCCCCTAATGAGGCTAGGAGAGGAGAAGACTATTGTGGAGAACTCAATCTAGGTTTCCTACAAGTGAAAACCATCCTTAAACTAACAAGGAAAGAGTTAGAGACCCACAAGTACAAAATTCACTAGAAGGGGACTATTGAGAGCTGATGAAGGTAGAGAAACAAGGACCTCCAAACACTAAGAGCAATGAGCAACGGGATTGGTGAGAGGCAAAATATTTAATTATAGATGTATCGAATAATAACCAGGATAGTTTTAAGGAAAGTTTTGGAGTTAAAGGATCCAATAGTAATATAAATGAAGGGATACAAAAGCAGAAGGAGGTCATAGAAAATTAAGTAATGTCTACTAAGGGAGAAATAAAGGAAAAAGAAATAGAAGCATAAGGGACTCAACAAAGTATTGGCAATGCTTCTAAAATGACTTCAAAAATTAGAGAAGAGAAGGATGGGACAAGCTACGAGTTTAGAATAAACACTAGGAGGAAATCAAAGAGGAAGAATAGGTCCAAAAGACCTAAAAATGCCTCTTAATGTTCATAGTTGCTTGGAATGTATAGGGAATTAATTTTCCTAAGAAACAACAATCCCTCAATGACTCTATTCTAGATAAAAAAATCAATGATTTTTGGCACTTTAGAATAAAAAATAAGGCTAAAAAAGCTTTTGATCCTTAAATCTTTAAGGAGACAATGGTGCTTTTTGTCTAATCACCATTGTCTTCCTTATGGTGAATTGCAATTGGATATGATGCCTTGTTAAGGTGTATATGGAGCAAGCAATCGATCAACTTATTCATTTGGTAGTGTTGTTTTGACAAGAGAATGTAAAAGCTTCAATAGCTTCAGTTTCCTTTGTCTATGGTTTGAATTTTGCATTCTAAAGGAAGTTGTTAAATAACAGTCTAGTTAATATACATGCTTCAATCAAAGATCCTTGGCTAATTATAGTGGACTTTAATAACATTCTCTATAGTTCAAAGCCTAAAGGTAAAATGAGTTTGATGAGCCTCACATAAGACTTTAAAGAGTGTTTAGGAAAATTGGAAGTTACAAATCATTTGTAAGTTGTTTCGCATAAAGACTGAAGGAAGTAATTAAGTCTCGAATCAGTTACACATAAGGAGCTTTGCTAGAAAATAGGTTGATAGGTGATATTGTGTTGATTGCTTAAGAGTTGTTTAAAGGACATTCAAGGATACAGTCCACAAAGAACTTTGATATAAAAGTGAATTTCCATAAAGCATATGACTCCATTAGCTTGAAATTCATGATAAATCTCTTATAAGCCTTCGGATTTCCAAGAATTTGTACAAATTGGATAAAAAATGAATTAGAATAACTTCCTTTAATGTTATAATGAATCATGAACCAGATAAAATTTTTAAAGGTGCTAAAGGAACTATACAGAGGGATATTTTATGACCTTGTTTAGCTTATGTATGGAAGCCTTGACAAGATTAATGAAACACAATATATCGAGAGATCATAGTTTCAAATACTATAGTAAACATAAGAAGTTGGAGTTACTTTTCTTTTCTTTTGCTAATGATCTCCTCTTCTTTTCCAAAACACATAATTGATTAGTGAGCAACCTAATGAATTCCCTCCAAACCTTCAAGGATTTATATAGCTTAAGTATAAACTTTCACAAGAGTCAAATGTTTCTATCCTCTAGTGTAATCTAAATATCTAATTGACTTTATAGTATTTTTGGAATACAAATCAAGCAACCTCCATTTTTGTACCTTTGCTGGCCTATTTTAATAAGGAAGCTACATTATAAAGAGTGTACCTAATTACTAGAAAAGATTCAGAAAAACGCTAAATAGCTAGACTAAGAAAGCATTTTCATATGTAGTGAGAGTGACTCCAATTAAGCCTGTGTTGAAGTCTTTACATGTATATTAGACTTTACACATATTCCTTAATAAGGAACTAATCAAAACAATTAAAAGAGCAATAAGAAACTTTCTTTAGGTAGGTACATATAACAGGAGATACAATACAAAAGTGGCTTAGAGTGTGGTTTGTAAGCAAAGGGAGGAGGGAGATTTAGGAATTACTTTAATTAACCTCAGCAATAAAAAGTTCATAGTTAAGAGGCTGTCGAGGCTTATGGAGAAAAAAGAATCCTTGTAGGTTACATGGATGCAAATATATATCTTAAAAGGCAAAAGTATATGGGAATATAAAGCTAGAGTTTCTACTTCAAATGCAAGATGGGAAATAAGGAATTAGCCTCATTATACTTTGATAAATAAAGTAAGGCTAACCCATTGATCCATTCATAATTCATGTCCATAATGTTGGAGAGATTCCCTATTAACTCCACAGTAAAAGTGGGGATAAATAGGGAGCAATGGAGCAATGATATCTTTACCGAGGTACAGAACTAATAAAAAAGGAATGGACCATTATACTTGGCTCAAGCATCTTTTGAGAGTCTTAAATAATAACTCTTGTAGAGAGCTTCTAAGAACAAGAGGGAAGAGACTAGAAAGGGCAAAAGTAATATGGAACAAAAACGTGCCACCTAAAGTAGCTTTCTTCTTATGGTTGGTGGCAAGAAATAGATTTAATATAATGGATAGGCTAGGATATATGAATATGGTGAGTAGATGGCTCTTATATAAAGAGTATCCAGAAACTCAGGACCACCTTTTCTTTGAACGCAAGTATTATAAGGAAATATGGGAGAGCATAACATACAAATGACAACTTGCCAAAAATAGGATGAACTTTCCAAAAACATGGAAGTAGACAAAACTAGATCCAAAGAGGACAAAGTAGTGGTGATAATAGCAACGGGATGTTGTATATATATTTTATAAAGAGAAAGGAATGAAAGATGCTTTAAAGGGATAAAGAAACCTAGAGATCGAGGGCTGAAGGTGATTGAGATGTGGGTAAGATAAATACTAGTCAACAAAAGAATGCATTACAACAATTGCAGAAGCATGGAAAAACATAATAGGGGCTAAGGGAGATATATTAATCCTTAAATCGAAAATAGGAAGAATTATAGGATACCACAAGGATGAATTAGTAATGCTTTAAAGCTCATATACTAGTAACAACTCTTTTAATTCTTCAATATACAAAAAGTGTTAGGCACCTTACTTTACCCACCTAAGTAGTTACCTAAGTATAAAAAGATTTATGAAAGCAAAACTGAAGTGTGAAGTAAATATAAGTAGGCTAGAGAAAGAAAATAAAATATGTCATTGAATGACTAATAGTTTGTAGTTTGAACTAGGGCTTAAAATGAAATACTTAAAGAGATATCTAGGGATTAAAATAAAAGGTTTATTGTCTAAGAGTCTATGATAAATTGCATGGAGTTGTTTATACCTTTTTATAGGACTTCAAATGTTGATAAATTTTTTAATTTGATTTTAAAAAGGTAAATTTAGTCTATATGAAAGTGCAATTTGAATAAAATGAAGATGAGATAAATAAATTTAAAATCTTAATAAGATAAAAAGAAGTAATATAAAAGTTTTTATTTGAAATACCTGGAGAAACGTTAAAAAAAAAGGGATTAAAACATTGAATGGATTTGATGAAATGGTCCTTTAGAAAGGACTTGTTTAAACTAGACTACAAAAATAAAATGATTGAATTTAGCTTTTTTAAATTTGTTAATTTTTGAAGATACTTAATGGGCATAAAAACTCAAACTTAAACAAAGAGATAAAAATTAATCCTAATAGGCCTACATGCCTAATTAAAATTTAAATAAGATTAACAAATACTTTAAAGAATAAAACTAAAGCCATAAAAAAGAAAATAACATCAAAATGATGTTAACTGAACATGACAAAAAAGTAAATAGACACAATTGAAATAAAATTGAATAAGATTGCACACGAGAACATTTAACTTAAAATTGCCAAAATGAAATTATAGAAAATGAAAAAGTATAAAAAGACAAGATAAAATAAATGTGGATACTTAACTCTCAATGCATATTATATTTGTGTGATTGTTACATAATTATTTAGGGTGTGTATGTTTCTATTTCTATTTCTATTTTTTTATTTTTATTTTCAAATTTATTAAAAAATTTATTTGTTTGAGTTTTTAGTTTGGTTTCTTCTAATTTTCAAAAATTATAAAAACTATAAAAAAATGTTTTTTTTTTCATAATATGATTTACTATTATTTAATATATTATTTAATAATTTAAAATTTAATATAAATTATGAATAATTTAATTCAACATTATATATTTAATAAATTAAAATAAATTATCAATAAAATTTATGACTAATTTAATTTAATTTAATTTTTACAATTAAATTAATATGTATTAAATTTTAATAGCTATTAATAAATATAATTAAATTTAAAATATATAAATATTCAAATAAAATTTTATTTAATAATTAAAATATATTTCAA
>JAOQMS010000001.1:29123972-29135194 GCA_027563885.1 Erythroxylum longipes | reverse complement strand
GTTTAATATAATTCATAACATTATTAAATGCCTTATTATTATGAAATGTTTTTATTTATTAATTAATGATTATTATTATTCTTATTATTATGATTCTTCTTCTTATTCTTATTATTATAACCACCATGAATTATTATTATTATTAATGAAAACTATTATATTCGTTATTTTTTTATTAAAATAACATTTGGGACAATTAAAACGAATTAAAATTTATAACTAAATTCAATGCCTTACTTTTGTTTAGGGTTGTCAAATTTTATTAGCATTAAATTTTTTTATTTTAGGATTAAGTTTTATTTAGGGTTTAGAACATTTATACAAATTAAATTTGAAGTACAAGTTTTTTTCATTTTTCAAATGTGTGTATTATAAAATTTGTAAAAATAAATTAAATAAGTCAAAATAATTTCAATATAAGAAAATATAACTAATTAAAACTTGTACTTCAAATTTAATTTGTATAGATGTTTTAAACCCTAAATAAAAACTAATCCTTAAAAAAATAAAACCCTAAATTATATTAATTATTAAAAATTATAAATTATAAATTGGAGATGGGGAGCCGCCACGGGGATGGCGGCTTTCACCCTGCCATCGTCAATGGCGGGGTGAGGTGTTCATCCCGCCATTGAGGATGGCGGGGTGGAGTGGTCCACCCCGCCATCGTCAATGGCGAGATGTGACCACCTGTCGAACCCGCCATTGACGATGGCGGGGTCGACGACGACGTGTCCTCCCTGCCATTTAGAATGGCGGGATGGACACAAACCCGCCATCATCTTTGATGGGTTGTCCTATTTCTACCAACCACAATTTTTTCTGTCATATATCAAGGATTAAGATTAATAACAATAATAAACCGAGAATTTAGTCATCGAGGTCCTTGTCTAATAAAGCATTTAATTTGTAGCGTACTTTTTAATACATGAGCATTCTTTTTTATCGTAACTAGTGTAGAGTGGCAACAAATTTCATAATATAGAAAGTTACATGGGTTTGTTTTCAATTTTATTTTAATTTTTTTAAAATTCAGTAAAAAAGTTTGTTTATTTAAAATTTTTGTTTGTCTCTTGTGTTAGATGTAGAATAATTTATTTAATTATTTAAATTTTGGTTTGAATATTTTGAGTTATTTTTCAATATTTTAGTTTAATTTTTGACAACCTTGTTAAATGCCGCAATCATATCAGCATCAAGTGATGCAATCGTAAGAGCACACATTCATTAACGAAAGACAAACATATCTGGTGTGTGTATAATTGACAATGTTGCTTGCTTATCGTTCCTTTCAGTAAAGTCCCTTTTAAATTACACAAGACATGGATTTTTTTTAGTTTAGTAAAGTCCCTTTTAAATTACTTATTTGTTGGTTTCAAACACCATCTCTTAGGATTTCAATAAGAAACCACCTTCTAGTCCTCACGTAAACGTGATTTCAGATGTTAGGATGAAAGAGAAAAACTCGAAACTCAAAGTAGCCAAAATCTTGGGGAAAAAGGACTGAAATCTAGTATAACGAATCCTTTTTCTGACATGTTATATATTTCGTTGTTGCTTTCCCTTCTATGGTATCATATGCGTGATCAACCTCTTCCACGACTCTCATTAAATTAGAAGTAAAAGCTTTTCTAATTACAAAAGCAGAAGTAGCGGCCCAAAACAGGTTAACTATGTTAGAAAAATAGAGATAGAAACGAAGAAACGAGAGGAGAAAACAGAGAGAAGCTAGAATGAAAGCTCTTTGATTCAACATCTGTCCAACTTTCATTAAAACAGAATAATACTTAAAGTATAAAAACAACTCTTAGACTTACTCTAGAAAAGAAACAAACCTCCTAAGAAACTAAACATGCTTCTAGATATAATAACACATTTATTTTGAGTTTATATCATCAACACTTCCTCCTAATCTCAAAATCTGGTTATGCCAAGTCTTGCTCTCAATCTTGCAAAATCTTCAGCCTTCAATGCCTTGGTGAATATGTCTGCAATTTGATCATGATATTTCAAATACTTGAGTTGCACTTCTTTCTTGCTAATATACTCGTATAAAATGAAATCTTGTTTTTACGTGCTTGCTCCTACTATAGAAAACATGCAATTTGACCGTGATATTTCAAATACATGAGTTGCACTTCTTTCTTGCTAATATACTCAGTATAAAATGAAATCTTGTATTTATGTGCTTGCTCCTATTATGGAAAACAGGATTTTTTTCCCAATGCAATTGCAAATTTGTTGTCAACAAAAATCTCAGTAACTTCTTCTTGTGACATATACATCGTTTTTAACAATTTTCTCAACTATACAGCATGACAAACACAAGTAATAGTAGCCACATACTCTGTTTCACATGTTGAAAGAGTTACAATGAATTGCTTCTTTGAACTCCAAGTAAATACAGCATCTCCAAGTCTAAACAGAAAATCAGTGTACTTTTTCTATCATCAACATCACCTCCCTAATCATTATCGTTGTACCCAACCAGATTGCAATTATCATAAGTTCCTTTAACATATCTCAAAATTAGTTTACCTACCTTAAAATGAGTGACAATTGGAGATTTCATATATTGACTAATAATTCCAACTCCATAAAGAATATCAAGTCTATAATAAGTTAAGTATCTTAAATTTTCAACAAGCTTTCTGTACATAGTTGAATCCACCTTCTCACCATCATCAAATCTTGATAACTTTACTCCACTAAACTAGTATAGCAATTGCTTGACAAATTTCAATGATGAATTCTTTCAAAATCTTCATTGCATAATTCTTTCATGAGACAAAAATGCCTTCATCAGATTGATTCACTTCAATTCCAAGATAATAAGACATAAACCTTATATCAGTCATCTCAAATTCTGCAATCATCTCCTTTTTAAATTTATCAAATAAGGTTGAATTGTTTCCTATAAAAATCAAGTCATCAACATACAAACAAACAATTAACATATCACCATTCTCCTTTTTCTTCACATAAAGACCATATTCATATGGACATTTTATGGACACCTTTTGAGCAAAGTAATTATCAATGCGGTTGTACCAAGCTCTTAGTGTTTGTTTTAAACCATATAAGGCCTTCTTCAACTTCAACACTTTATCTTCATGACCTTTGACAACGTATCCAAAAGGTTGTTCAATATAAACAACATCCTCCAAGTGTTCATTCAAAAATTCATATTTGACATCCATTTGATAAATTCTCTATTTGTTTTGAGCAACCAATTTCATGATTAATCTGATTGTTTCCAAATGAGCAACCGGAGTAAAGACTTCATTATAATAAATGCCTCATTGTTGCTATAACCCTTAGCAACCAATCTAGCTTGAACTTCTCCTCTCTTATTTTTCTTGATTTTGTAAATCCATTTGACACCAACAACATGCTTGTCTTTTGGAAGAATTTTCAATCTCCATGTATCATTTTTTTGAATGGAATTTATTTCTTCATCCATGGCCTTTATCCATTTTTTATCTTCTACTGCATCTTCAAAGTTTAAAAGTTCTGCACCTATAAACAGGAAAAAAAAGAACAAAATTGCTAAATTCATTAGTGTTTGAATAAATGTCTTGAAGACTTCTCATCTTTTGAGACCTTTCAGAGGAGATTGAAGGACTCAAATCAACATGAGTTGCTGTTGGAGAAGACACTCTGGGAGACATATCAAACATTGGAAGAAAGTTGTAATCTTCCTCTTGATTTTCCTAGTTCCAGCAATCATCTTCATCAAACTTGACATCTCGGCTCACAATAATCATCTTGCTTATAGGAATATAAAGTCTATAACCCTTAGACTTTGCATCATGGCCAATAAACACAAGTTGCTCACTTTTATCATCTGGCCTTACTTTTGTTTCATCAACAACACGAGCATACACAACATAGCCAAAAACTCTTAAATGAGAAAAAGTTGATTTTTTACCGCTCTATGCAAATTAAAGAGTAATTTTCTGCAAGCTTTTTGTAGGACATCTATTGCTCAAATATATAATTGAAAATACAGCTTCTACCTAGAATTCTTTAGGCATGTGTTTGCTCTTTCGCATGCTTATAGTCATGTCAAGAATGGTTTTGTTCTTCCTCTCCACAATACCATTTTGCTGTGGCGACCTTTGGACTGTCAAGAATCTTATAATTTCATAAGATTCGCATAAATCATCAAATTGTTTGGAAGTGAACTCACCACATCTATTTTCAAGGCTCTAATCAAATAGCCACTTTCATTTTTCACAAGTATTTTGAAAATTTTAAAGGTCTCGAAAGCTTCATATTTCTCCTTCAAAAAATAAACCCAAATTTTTTGACTAAAATCATCAATAAACAACAAGAAATACTTGTTTTTACCAAGAGAGAGAGTGGATTAATTGCGCCACATATATCAACATGTACAAGTTGGAGTGGCTTTGTTGATCTTGAAAATGACTCATTTGTAAAGCTATTTCTAAAATGCTTCATATAAATACAACCTTCACAAATCTAATTTGGATTATCAATAAGAGGCAAGCCATGCACCATCTTTTTTTTCACCAATTTATTCAAACTATCAAAGTTCAAGTGTCCCATTGCTTGATGCCAAAGCCAAGAAGAATCCGACACATAAGCTTTCAAACATTTCGCTTTATCAGTTTGAAGTTTAAGAGAAAACATTCTGTTATTTGACATTTTAACTTTAGCAATCAACTTATCTTCACAATTTCTAATCATTAATTCACCATCCTTCAATCGAATATCATGACCTTTCTCCAAAAGTTTGCCTAAACTCAAAATATTTGCTTTGAGTGACGACACATGATATACTCGGGAAATAAATTGATGAGATCCATTTTTAGCCAAAATTAGGATTTACCTATTTACCTATCCCTTCAACATTCACATTTTTGTCATCTCCAAAAGAAATAATTCTTTTAAAAGACTCATTCAAAGAAACAAATAAGTTTTTATTGCCTATAATGTGGTTGCTTGCACTGCTGTCCAAAAACCATGATTCTTGATCTTTTTCTTCGTTATACGTTAACAAGAAAGCTGATTCTTCTTCATTTTCTCCTTTGACTCAATAAGCTTTGTGTTTCGTTTATGCTCCATTGTTATATTTAGAGACATAATGACCATATTTTTCACAATTATAACACTATACATTAGCTTTTTTACCACTCTTTTATGCCAAGTTCCTCTGCCACATCCTCTAACTGGCTGTCTCATATTTGAATTTCAGAGTTGTTGGAATTTCTATTGAATCTTCCTCTTCCTATATCTTGATAATTTCCATGTCCATGATCACAAAATCTATCTCTTCCTCTTCCTCTCCCTCTTCCTCTTTGAGTAAAATCCTTCTTTTCGTCCTTATCTTTAAAGACAATTTCGAAAGAAGAACTTCATCAGGTTGAGGTTCCTTCTATATCATCCATTCTTTACGAGCTTGCAATGAGCCTATTAACTCATCAATAGACATTGACTCTAAATCCTTTGATTTTTCAATTGCCACAACAATATACTCAAATTTTGGATTTAAAGATTACAAAATATTTTCTACAATAAGAGAATCTTATAGAGTTTCTCCACATCTTCCAAGTTGGTTAATAACTGACTGAACTTTAGAAAAATACGAAGAAATTGATTATGAGCTTTTCATCTTGAGAGACTCGAACTCAGCTCTCAAGGATTGACGACATACTTTGAGCGCCTTATCACTACCTTTGAAAGAATTCTGCAGAATTTCTCATACTTCTTTGGCACTTGAAGCACTTGAAACTTTTTCAAACATGCTTTCATCCAAACACATATGAATGAGAGTCAAAGCCTGTTGGTTTTCTTCCAAGCTTTATGTAGAGCATCCCTCTGTGCTTGCATCAAATCATTTTCGTTTTTAGGCTGTTCAAGTCCTTTCTCAACAACATCCCATACATCTTGTGATTCAAGCAAAGCTTTCATATAAATACACCAATTATCATAATTCTTTTTGGTGAGTTTTGAGAATTGAAAGGGAAAGATACCTCCATTCAATCATTGTTGGACCAAAGCTCTAAAACCTTTTGGAGGTACAACCATAAATACCAAAACAGATGGCGTCATTAGCCAAAGTTGCGTGTTCACAGTCAATAACCTTCATTATTGGCAACCGTAAGAAACTTGAAAAAAAAAAAGTGCTATCTTGGGCCACTCAGTTCCTTTTCAGTCCCTCAAGCTTGATCTTCCTGACGTTCACGGTGAACTTGAAGCGATCTCCAAGCAAAGAGACACGTTTGGCTATTAAGAAGGTCAAAGAGCCAGTTTCGGTTACCCAACAATCTAGTGGTTTCCTAAGGGATCCTTGGAACCTGAAAAGTATAAAGGACCACGTACAACAGAATCACTTACTGAGGTTATGAATAATGAAGGAGGGATCAACCTGAAGATTTGAAAATCTAGTGGGTTTTGTGGGTCTTGAGAGAAAACCGAGAGTTGTTAAAAAAATGAAAAGGATATGCTCTAATGCGGCAGTGTAGAAGAGCATTAGAAACAAGATGAAAGAGACGAGAACAACACCAAAAATCCAGAGTCTTTAAAACCCTTTAACGTTGAGCTTTCTCTCCTCTGCTATTATATGGTTTGTCAACTGGTTTTAGTTTGACTCACTTTGTGGCATGGATTTTAATTGGGGATTTGTCACTAGTCACCCAAGTTTCGTGATGTCCTACTCGTTCACTAACCAAGTGATTGCACAGCTCTAGCTTTGAGGATTAATTTTTTCTGGTAAAAAATGTAGTGGGTTTTTCAGAGAAAACTAGGAGTTGGTTTGGGTTATGCTCTGACACAACTTGTAATAATGCCGGTAATGAAAGAACGTGGTTACAGAAAAAAAAAAATCAATTCCTCTCTTGATAATGTTCAACAAGAATTAAATCCAAAGACTCCAATTTAACAGTGTTATACTTAAGCAATAATAGAATTGTATGACAAGAATGATAGACAGAATTCAGATCAATCTCCACTGCTGAGCTACAATGACCTGAATCAGAGAAGAATGTATCAGAAGGGAAGAGAAGAGTGAGGAAACTCAGAGAGAAGAGAGAAGAGAGAAGTTGCAGGGAAAGGTGGTTACCACTCTCAACCTACTCCACAAAGTCCTTCCATCAAGAATTTGATACTCTCACTCTGCTGCTCCTTCTGACCCTCTTGATTTCAAGATTGGATGCCACATTTCTCTTGTGTGTAACTAACTCTCCATTTGTCTTGTTGTCTAGCTAGTTTCTTGTCTCTAATTCAACATCCTAATTATTGTCCACCGTGGCCTTCTTTTTGCTACTTGTTACACTACCCTCCCCATCGAAAAACCTTGTCCTCAAAGTTGAAATCGGGAAAATCCTAGAGAATTTCATGAGCATTTTCCCAAGTAGCATCAGTATTTGTACCGCCTTCCCACTGCACCAAGACTTGTGGAACTTGAGACTGCCCTTGCAGTATGTATCGAGTAGCCAAGATAGCATGAGGACTCAGAATTGGACAGTGTTGGGAAGTTGTCAATGGAAGTGGCAAGTATTGCTCCTTATTGTCACCTCTAAATTTCTTTAACAAGGATGTGTGAAAGACTGGATGTATACAGGCAGCAGCTGGTAATTCAAGTTTGTATGCAACAAGACTGAACTTGGCAATCATTCAAAAAGGTCTAAAAAATCGCATGCCCAATTTCTGATTCTTCCTTAAAGCCAGGTAGTGTTGTCGATACGGTTGAAGTTTAACCAGAACATAGTCTCCGATATACAATTCCCATTGTTTGCGCTTATAGTGAGCATGTTGTTTCATATACTGCTGGGCTCTAAGCAAGTTGTGTTTCAATTAATCGAGCAGTTTATCCCTCTCTTGTAACAGCTCTTGTACAGCAAGAGGATCATGAGTATGAAGCTTATACTTAATAAGTTTAGGAGGATCACGCCCAAAAAGAGCCTTGAAGCGAGTCATGAGAATACTGTGGTGATAGGAAGTATTGTACCAGTATTGTACCCATGGTAGCATCCGTAACCAGCTCCTAGGATCGTGGAAACAAAAACATCTCAAGTACATCTCCAATGTTTTGTTAAGTGTCTCACTTTGGCCATCCATTTGGGGATGGTAAGAGGAACTCATGGCCAAGGAAGTGCCCTGTAGTTTGAAAAGTTGCTGCTAAAAGTGATTGATGAAAACTTTATCACGGTCAGAAACAATGGATTTGGGAAAACCATGAAGTTTGATGATCTGATTAATAAAAGCTTTAGCCACCTGTTTATTCGAGGAATCGGTCTTGAGAGGAATGAAGTGTGCAAACTTGGACAAACGATCAATAACAACCATGATTACAGTGTAAGAATTCGCTGGAGGTAAGGCTGTTATGAAATCCATGCATATGTCCTCCCAAATCTGGTTTGGAACCGGAAAAGGTTGGAGCAGGCCTGTAGGAAGTTTATTCTCAGCTTTTGCTTGTTGACAAATTACACAGTAGAGAACATAATCCTTGATCTGTTGTTGCATTTTAGGCCAGTAAAATTGGGAACAAATCCGTTCAACGGTCTTAGCAATTCCGAAATGGCCCCCAATTGAAGAACTATGGAATTCCTCCAAAATCTGCTGCACCAAAGGACTATCTTTAGGGATGACAATTCGGTTTTTCCAGTACAGAATTCCATTTTTAACAGAGTAGTGGGCATTTTGTTATTAATGTGAATTGCATCGAGTTATGAGTTATTGCAACTCATGATCATCATTCACAGCTTTCTTAAGTTGCTGTAACCAGTCAACTCTGGGTTCAGACCATGCCGTGAAAAAACTTCTTGAAAGAGTATCAGCAGGAATGTTTTCAGCTCCGGGCTTATACTGAATTTCAAAGTCATAACTAATGAATTTGTGCAGCCATTGTTGTTGCTTCGACATATGCAGTGACTGAGCCAATATAATGACTTGAGGTTCTTTTGGTCTATCTTAATTATGAACTTCTTGCCCAGCAGGTAGTGCCTGAATTTTGCTAAGCCTTCTGTAATTGCAAATAGCTCCCTGGTATAAGTTGATTGTCTTTGCATACGAGGGGACAGTTTCTTTGAAAAATAAGCTATTGGTGGCCAGCTTGGCTAAGCACTGCACCAACACCAATACCGGAAGCATCAGTTTCTAGAGTGAAGGGTTGTTGGAAATTGGGAAGGACTAACACTGGAGCTATAGTGATGGCCCGTTTAAGACTCGTAAAAGCTTCTGTTGCCATGGAACTCCAAGTGAAAGAGTTTGTTTTGGGTAGGACAGTCAAGGGTGCTGCCAGGATGGCATACCCCTTGATAAATTTGCGATAATAACCAGTGAGGTCGAGGAAGCCCTATAATTGTTTAACATTTTGAGGAATTGGCCAGTCAACGACAACATTGATCTCGCCTTTCTCCATGTGGACACCAACCCCAGTGAGTACATGACCCAAATATTCAATCTCAGTGGTGCCAAATGAACACTTAGATAATTTGGCAAAAAACGATTCCTTCTTCAAAACCTGTAATATAGCCTCAAGGTGGTACAAATGAGTATGCCAAGAAGGGCTATAAACTAGTATGTCATCGAAAAGGATGAGCACAAATTTTTGTAAAAAGCTTTTAAACACATCGTTCATTAATGCTTAAAAAGTAGCAGGGGCATTGGTTAAGCCAAAAGGCATAACCAACCACTCATAATGCCCATGATGTGTTCGAAATGTTGTCTTGTGTTTGTCCTCAAGATTAATTAGAATTTGGTGATAACCGAACCAAAGATCAAGCTAGAAAAATAGGTAGCACCAAATAGCTCATCCAACAACTCATCCACTATAGGAATTGAAAAAGAATCATTGATGGTAATAGCATTCAAGGCCCGATAATCTGTGCAAAATCTCCATGTACCATCCCTTTTCTTAACTAACAGAATAGGAGAGGAAGACGGGCTGCAGCTAGGTTGTATGATACTATTATTCAGCATTTGTTGGACCATAATTTTGATATGTTCTTTTTGGTGATGTGGATACTTATATGGCTTTACCTTAATAGGTCGTGAACCTTCAATCGGTGGAATGGAGTGATCATGTATTTGCGGTGGAGGCAACCCTGTAGGAGCTTGAAAAACTGCTTGATAAGTATGCAATAAGAATGCCAATTCAGGTTTTAAGTTTTAAGGAAAATCTGGAATTGAAGAGACTGACGTATCCACTGCAGCAGTGTGCATGGTGTAGTGTGGTGCATTCTTCTGATGTGATGAAATTGGGCCTCTACTGGAAGCATAACCGGATCACCTTGAAGAGTAATGAATTGGCCTTGTTGGAAAAACTTGATATGAAAGGATTGGTAATCAGCCAAATGAATCCCTAATGTGGCTAACCAAGCAACACCAAGAATTAAATCAGCACCTGAAACTAGTAACAAATACACAGGGAGGTGGATAATGTGGCCTTGAACATCTACAGCAAGGTCCCTAATGTATCCCTCCGTGCATATGATTACCATTCCCCACAATCACTTTGAACATCAGAGCTGGTTCAATAGGTAATTTGAGGAACTTAGCAATGCATGGCTGCAAAAAATTGTCTGAGCTCCCACCATTAACAAAAACTTGGATGTCAAGACCTTGAATTTGTGCTTTGAAACGGATAGTATATAATCCATGGAGTCCCTTCATGAAATTTATGGACAAACGACGATCAACAATGAGGGGTGACACTTGCGACGCAGGGAAAGAATTGTCGACCACATTGTCATGTTCAACTTGTAGCATATTAGATTTAGTATAATCGTCCTTATATTGCAGTAACATAAGGTGCCTATTGAGACATTTGTGATTGAAAGAAAACTTCTCATCGCACCAATTACAAAGACCTTTATCCCTCTATAGCTGAAGTTTTGCTAGTGACAATCGTTTGATCTGGGGCTTGGAATTAGTGAAGGGAGGTTTAATTGTAGGGGTAGGTAATAAGAGTGAAAGAGGCTATTTAGGTAAGATTCTAGGTGAGGTGTTAGTGTTTAAAGATAGTAGTTAAGAACGAAAATTGGTTTGAGATGAAAACGATCTAGAAGGGGGGTTGAATAGATCTTTTAAATCTTTTCGCAAAGTGCTACAAAACAGAGAATTAAAACACACGAAACAAACAAACAAATTGAAATGTAAAAGAGTAGAGAAGAGAGACAAACACAGTGTTTATAGAGGTTCGGTGCTAAGACCTACGTCCTCTACCTAAGCTCCCACTTAGGATTTTGTCAAAG
>JAOQMS010000001.1:29084434-29103140 GCA_027563885.1 Erythroxylum longipes | reverse complement strand
ATTCACAATTAAACCGGGAAAATGTCATGAATGCATGTACAAACATTTACATGTGCAAAAATTCACTATTGGCTATTTATGTGCATATATGAATGCATGAATATAGCAAAAACACATTAGACAGTCCTAACCCATTCCATATTACTAAAATACCCTTTCCAATTGGTGAGGGGATGTTACAATGGGAGCCTTTGGAAGCTATACAGGAGAAGTATCCACATCTCCTAGTAGACTCAGGTAAGAATTTCGAGGACGAAATTATCTAAGGGGGAAGGAAATGTTGGACCCTAATTTTTTTTCTTATTATTATTATTATTTATTTTTATTTTATTTATGTATTCATTGATTTACTTTATTTATTTATTTTCTTAAAATTTAGTCATTAATTTAGTTAGCTTAAGTAGAAATTAAAATTTAGAATAGAAATGTTAGAAGTAGTTAGTGTATTAGACATAAAGGATAAAAGAAGGGGTAAAATGGGAAGGACAAGTTAAATGAAGGGTACACTCGGAAGAACAAGACAAAGAGTGGTCTTGAATAAGAGAGATAGGAGAGAGTCGTGAGAAGAGAGATGGAAGAGAAAAAAACGTGAAGGAAGAAAAGAAAAGAGAAGGAAAAATCATGGAAGCTAGGAGAAAGAAGAAGAAGGAAAAGATTTGGGCTAGTCTAAGGTAATTTTCTTCATCTTTCTTCTTATTTTGTTAGAAAATCAAAAGGGATTAGAGAAGAAAATGGGTTTTTGTGTTAGGAATGAAGGAAGAAAGAAGAGGAAGATGAAACCAATTTGATTTTGGATTTCTAAGCTAGGTTTTGGGTTTTCTAACCTAGATGGACTATGGGTAGGTTAAGTTTGAGCTTGATTTGTGTTAATTTCATTTTGTTATGATTATGGAAATTTGGGGGATTTCCATTTGAATGTGAATTGAATGAGAAATTGGTTTAGTTTGCTTTAGGAAACCAAGAATACTCTATCCAAGAGCAAAAGGAAAGGCACAATTGAGTTTGGATTTCCAACCAAATTAGGTGGGTAATATGTTTATAATTTTGTGATGATGAGCAAAAATATTTGTGTATGAATGCTATAAATGTTTGTTTTGATTCACTATAAATGTGGGACAAATGTATGAATTCTATAAATGTTTGTTTTGATTCATTGTGAATATGGGAAAAATGTATAAACGTTTATCTTGACTCATTGTGAATATGGCTAAAATATTTATGGTTATTGTGTATTAAATGGGCAATGTACCTATGTGTTCGTATCTACTTTAATTGCCAAATTGTGAATTGCGTTGATGTGGAAAATACAATATAATGCATTCTATGTTATGCAATGAAAGATGTATGACATTTTGATATGATTGAATTGTGAGTATGATCATGCTATGCCTTGGATTTATATCATGGCATTTTGATTTAAATGGAAAGAAGAAAAGTATGAGAATATGAATTTGTGATTGATTGAATTAAGCATGAAAATTGATTGTGTTTGGGCAAGAGTGAAACCGTTTCATAGTCACGTGCACGTTGACATAAAGACTTCTCCCGGGTGCCCGCTTGTGGCACACGAGATCTGAAAAGTGGACTCATTTCATTCATGGTGTAAACTTCGATTTCTCTGTTTTGTTCCACGGAACCCTCGAGCCATTTTGTTGTGCATTACATCCTAAATTGTTGGATATAGAAAATACTTGAATGATATTTTGTGATGATTGAATAAAAAATATGTGTTGGATATGTGGCGATATGTTCAAATATGTATGAAAGTCTTATTTTAAATGTGATTGTTATCTTGCTTGTGTGTGGGTCATTATTACTAGCTATAAACGTATTAGCCACTGAGCTTTCTAGCTTACCCCACTATTTTTCCACTCCTCAGGTGAAGAAAAAGCAGATCAACAATAATCTTTGCAAAACTTCAGCAGACTCCAAGGATTTTTGTCATTTGTAACTTATCTAGATAGTTCAGAAATTATTGGTATTTAGATTCATTTCAAGCATAAGCATCCATGATGGTGTTTTACATTTTTCTATTTATGTGGTTTTTGGGATTTGTAATATGGAGGGGTGCAGAAACTCTGTTATGACAGTTGAAAGAAGAGTTGTAGAGACTTCCATATGATTGTGTAAAATGTTGTGTTTTGTCAAATGTTAATGTGGTTTGTGTGATGGTTTTTGGAATGGATTATCTTTAAGTAATATAAGTGGTATGTATGAAATTAAAAGTTGGATTTCGGGTTATTATATTGAAGTTATTGGTTTTGTATATATGTGTATCTATATACACGGTGTTAGCAGAAGAACGATTATGGGTTAAAAATGCAGTCAGAAACTTTGAGGAATAAACTGCACTGATCTAGGTGAAATTTGACAAAGGTGTCTTAATGAAAGTTATAGATCTTTTTCTTAGCTTTCCAACGTCATAAAGGTTGAATTTTTGGATTTGTGGTTTGAAAGTTATGGTAGTTTGAAGTGAGGGTGCGAAACTTTTGCAGAGCTGAAATATCTTGATTTTCATGGGCGTGAGAATTTTCTCTCACGCTCGTGCGTTAGATGGTTTGAATCTCATGGGTTTACTATTGCTATCATAGCTTTGTTTATTAGTTAAAGGTCCCACCATGAATTTATCAATTTTATTTTGTTCTAAAAATTATTATTAAAATTGATGTCCGTATCGAGACCCGGGTCCAACAAAAATGTTATACTCAAATACAATCGTTGCAAAGTAGAACATAAAAACAATCATCGCAAAGGATGCTGGACTTACGTAAACCGAAAATTAAATGGAGACAAAGACGAAGTTGGATGAAATGAAGAACACAAAAAATGGCGACGAAAGAAGAAAAACGTAGAGGAAGATCGAAATGAAGAAGACAACCATGTAGGGGAGGCTTCATTTTTTTCCATTTATAATGGAACAAAAACGAAATCATTTGCTGGACAAACGATGTCATTTTTGTGTGATTTTTTAAAATATTGCAACATTTGGTGACAATTTTAGAAAATGTCGCCAAATTGGCATTAGGCCACCCTTTAGTGATGATCTCATGGAATCGTCGCTGAAGAGACATCTTTGGCAACGAATTAATAAAATTGTTGGCAAATTGTTGTTTGAAAAATTGTTGCCAATTCTTTTCATATATAAATATTTATATTTAGCGTTTTTGTAATATTTTATTTCTATAAAATAGTATAGAATTTATATATAATAAATAGTTATGTGACACCACTTAAAATTATCAAATTATATATTTTAAAAGAGATTAATAAAAAATAAATTTATGTAATATAAATTAATTTTTTGTTTTTAGTTTTATAAAATTTTGAAATGACATGTTTTTTTAAAAAGTAAAAGGAATTTTTACTATAGTTAAAACTATATATACATTAAAAGGAGTTCAAGGCATTAAGCCTACTATCATATTTGAAATGGCATTGTTGTTAACTAAATTTATTTTTAGACTTACAATCATAGTCAATAATATTAAATTTGATTTTTAAGAATATGATATTAATATTTAATATTGATTTTCATTTTTTACTATATTGCAATTATTTTTTATTATATTGCAATGAATATAATTGTATAGGGTAATTAATGTAATGTTATATAAATGTATAGATAATGATTGTAATTAGTATAATGATTTATGAATGTATAGATAATAGATAAATTTTCTCATATCTTACTTATGTAATATGTTAGTCTATTTAATCTTAATCCTCTATTTATTATATGTAAATTTAGTACTGTTATATAAAATTTATATATCATATATAATTTCATAGCCAAACGTTAAGTTAAATGGTAATGGGCAACCATTTAGCGACGATTTTTTAAATCTTTCCAAATGGTATATTTCTTTCGAATTAATCGAAAATGACGTCATTTTGTTTAACAACAAATAACATCGTTTTCCATTACTTATTAACACCAAAATGAAGCTCTCTTTGTTTTCGTGTTAGTAGTCGTATTTCCTGTTACTTCATAGTCAAAGAAGCATTGTCACCTATGTTGGTACTGTTATTCTTTTCTGTTTTCAAGAACCCTCCTTCTTACGTTTTGTTTTTCTGCTACGTTTTTTAGTTTACGTAGGATTTATTATATTTGAATAATTAATTAGGATGAAATATCAAATTATTTTTCTAATTTACCCACAATAATTAGAAATTGGTATATAATTTAATAGTTTTATCATATAGTTTAACATAAATATGTTTGAATTAAAATTTTAGCCCACACGCATTTTTATGTCATTTGATTAATGTCTTTTAAGATATGTTTTACATTGGTAATACAATATATAGTTGCTTGTTTGCCTCATTTATTGATAAGTAACATGTATGTTTAATTTATGCAGTTATTCAAACTGTTAGTTTCTTTAATACAAGTTGTGAATTTCTTGAATTAAGGGGTGAAAACTATAAGATTTGGAAGGAGATAATTCTTCTTCGTCTGGGGTGGATAGTCATTAATTATGCCATCTAGAAGGACGAATAACCTAAGGTAACGGAGGCCAGCATTACAACTGAAATTGTGCTTTATGAACGTTGGGAGAGATCTAATTGCCTAAGTGTGATGTTCATTAAAACCAAAATTTTTGCTAGCATTTGTGGTTCCGTAGAACAATATGACAATGTTCGTGCTCTACTGAAGGCTATTGATGAACAGTTCGAGACTTCAAACATAACCCTAATTATGAAGTTTTCATTTATAAGACTCACCGGTATTCGAGGTGTATATCATGAAGATAAGGGACATTACGACTCAGTTAAAGAAACTAGAGGCTGAGATGTCTGATTCTTTCCTCATGCATTACATTTTGAACACCCTTCCACCACCATACGAACCTTTTAAAATCTCTTATAATACATATAAGGATAAGTGGTCAATAAATGAATTAATGACCATGCGTGTCCAAGAGGAAGGGAGATTGTCGATGAAACAGGGAAAGAGTTCACAGATTACACATCTGGTTTTTCAAGGAAAGAAGATAAATCAAGCCAAATTAAAGGGAAAAGGTCAAATAACTATCCAAGCTAACATGAAGAAGGAATCCAAGTGCTTCTTTTGCAAGACACATAAAGAAGGATTGTGTCAAATGTAAGGAATTGTTTGAAAAGAAAGGTAATCTAATTTCACTAGATTGTTTTGAATCTAATATGGTTGAAGTTTGTCATGACACATGACGGATTGATTATGGTTATACAATCCATATTACAAATGAGTTGCAGGATTTGCAAAACCCAAGGAAGCCAATGGGAAGTGAGCAGTATATCTTATCTGGAAATAAGATATGTTCACGTGTAGAGGCTGTTAGGGATTGCAATTTAATTTTATGTATTGGTTTTATTTTAAAACTAGAAAAGACATTTTATATTCCTAATTTCTCTAAGAAATTGATATTAATTTCACGACTTGTACCATTTGGACATTCCTTTCATTTTCAGATAAATCTTTAAAGTTACATTATAAATATGAATTTGTTGGGAATGGTAAATTATTGAATGGTCTTTTTGGTTTTAATTTATAAGATAATACTTGTTATAAGGTAACACATTTTCATGATGGAACAAAACGTTGTGTCATGAATGAAAATTCCTCTATATTGTGGCATTAGAGATTAGGACATATCTATATAGAAAGGATTAAAAAATTGGTGATTGACGGAGTACTTAGTACTTTAGATTTTACTGATTTTGATACTTGTGTGGACTGCATAAAGGGAAAGCAAACTAACAAATCAAAGAAAGGTGCCAAGAGAAGTTCAAATATATTAGAAATCATACATACGGATATTTGTACTCTAGATATGGACTCGTACGGTCTATCTAATTTATAGATAATTATTCACGATATATGTATCTCTACTTGCTTCATAATAAGAATGAAGCATTTGATGCTTTCAAAATATTCAAAGCCAAAGTAGAGAAACAATGCAATAAGCAAATTAAAATCGTGAGATCTGATAGAGGTGAGGAATATTATGGTAGATATACTACAGGTGGCCAAGCACCTGGTCCATTTATGAGGTATTTTCAAGAAAATGGGATAGTAGCCTAATATACTATACTTAGATCTTCGGACCAGAATGATGTAGCAGAAAGAAGAAACCGAATATTATTGAACCTGGTAAGGAGCATACTGAGCAACTCCAAACTTCCTAGGTCTTTGTGGACTGAAGCTCTTAACACGACTGTGTATATATTAAATCAGGTACTAACCAAGGTTGTTCCAAAGATGCCATTTGAGTCATTTAAAGGTTGAAAACCAAGTTTGCAACATATACATATTTGGGAATATCCGTTTGAAATAAGAATTTATAATCCACAAGAGAAGAAATTAGACCCAAGGACCATAAGTGGGTATTTCATTGAATATGCCAAAAAGTCTAAGGGATATAGGTTTTATTGTCCATAACATCACACTAGAATTGTGGAATCAAGAACTGCAAAATTTATTGAGAATGACTTTATTAGTGGGAAGGATCAATTTCAAAATACAGTCTATGATAATGATCATATGGATCAACCTTCCACCTCAAACAGTAAGGTGATTGTCATTTATAATGATTTCAAATAGATGTTGTATACCCAACTGTTGAAATTCAACAACCTAACGTAAACATAAATAACAAACAAGATGTTCCACAAATTGCGGATAATCTAATAGATCTAGTTATTCAGGAATTACCTTAAAACATTCAGCAGCATAACAAACTATATAGAAGGATGTTGGTGCAACATTAAGGAGATCTACTAGAACAAGAAAATCAGCTATTACTAGTGATTATGTTGTATATTTACAAGAATCTAACTATAATACAAGAGCCAAAAATGATCCTGAAACCTTTTCACAAGCCATGAGTTGCAATGAATCAAATTTATGGTATAATGCCATAAAGGAAGAAATGAATTCCATGAAGACTAATGATGTTTGGGATCTTGTTGAGTTGCCTAAAGGAAAAAAAACCCATAGGTTGCAAATGGGTATTTAAGACAAAGAAAAACTCATAAAACAACATTAAGAGATACAAGGCAAAACTCGTTGCTAAAGGATTCACTTAAAAGGAAGGAATCGATTACACAGATACATTTTCTCTTGTGTCTAAAAGGGATTCACTTCGTATAATTTTGGCATTAGTTGTTAACTTTGACTTGGCATTGCATCAAATGTTTATGAAAACAACTTTATTAAATGGTGACCTAGAGGAAAAGTTTTATATGAAACAACCAAAAGGATTTTCCTCTACTAATGGTGAGCATTTGGTTTGCAAGCTTAAAAGATCCATATATAGATTGAAACAGGCGTCCTACTAGTGGTATTTGAAATTCCACAATATTATCTCATCATTTGGTTTTAAAGAAAATATCATGGATCAATGTATATACCAGAAGATTAATGGGAATAAATTTGCTTTCTTGTATTATATATAGATGACATATTACTTGCAACCAATGATAGGGTTTGTTACATGATGTGAAACAATTTCTCTCTAAAAATTTTGAAATGAAAGATATAGGTGATGCCTATGTCATTGACATTAAGATTCATTAAGACAAATTCCGTGGTATTTTAGGTTTGTCTCAAGAAACCTATATTAATAAAGTTTTAGAGAGATTTCAGATGAAAGATTGTTCACCTAGTGTAGCTCCCATTGTGAAAGGGGATAGGTTCAATTTGGACCAATGCCCTAAAAATGATTTTGAAAGAGATCAAATGAAAAAAATTCCATATGCTTTTGCAGTCGGACTTGATGTATGCTCTGCTTTGTACAAGACTTGACATTGCATTTATCGTTGGAATGTTAGGTAGATATCAGAGTAACCCACGATTAGATCATTGGAGAGCTGCAAAGAAAGTATTGAGGTATCTTCAAAGGACCAAAGATTACATGTTTTACGTACAGACGCACCGACAATCTGGAGGTAACAGGGTACTCAGATTCAGATTTTGCTGGGTATGTTGATTCACAGAGATCAACATCAAGTTATATCTTCTTGTTTGCCAATGGACCTATATCGTGGAGGAGTGCCAAGCAGTCTTTGACTGTTACTTCCACTATAGACGTTGAGTTTGTTTCTTGTTTTGAGGCTACATCACATGTTATATGGCTAAAGAGTTTCTTATATGGCCTTCGACTTATGGATTCCATTTCTAGGTCATTGAGAATATATTGTGACAATTCAGCTGCTGTTTTTCTAGCTAAAAACAACAAGAGTGGTAGTTGAAGTAAACACATCGACATCAAGTTTTTATCTATAAAGGATCATGTTAAGGACAAAAAAGTGGTCATTGAACATATTAGCATTGAATTGATGATAGTTGATCCTTTAACAAAAGGCATGCCACCAATGAAGTTCAAGGATCATGTTATTAGAATGAGATTGAGTTTCATTATATATTTGCATTATATGGACAATGTTATTTTCATGAAACTCTTATAATATTTTCTCATATTATAGTGCACATTATTGATTTTTAAGAAAATTGATTATTTTGGACTAGGAATAAACATATGGTTTATTCATTAAGTAATGTTACCATATTCAAATTGATACAATTATAGTATACTATAATACATGGAAGATAATACTCAAACCACCAGAGGACCTATCGCCATTATTTGTATACTATACTTGGATCGGATTAGGATTTGATGTCAAGTTAAACGTATGGACCAAGTAGGAGAATGTGAGAATTGTTCCTATTCCTTATAGTAATGATCCAAATGTTATGTAAGTAAATAGGTATTCATGTCCCTGGTTTTATGGTAACTGATATTGTGCTTGATGGGAGCACATTAATATAGGTTTTTGTCTCAAATTTTGGGGCTTTTAAGCTTTTTTCTCTTCTAAAACATACATCATTATATTGGGAATTGAGGGTTTAGAAGAATTGTAAAACGCAGACTCTTCAAGCACAAACAACAATGACTAGAGGTATTTTGTTTTTTTTTCGCATTTATTTTTATATGTTATTCTAATGTATATTATTCTTGAATATATGTTAGAATTCACTTACATTACTGCCCAGAAGTTTGTCTCTAGAAAATCTAAACCTTAAAAAAATTAAATAAATAAAATCCCAAATTTTAATTTTTAAAATTCCAAAAATTTTTAAATAATACACATGATATGGAATTATATTTAAGCTAATCAAAAGTTGTGGATACTTAAATATGACCAAAATTAATTAAGATCGATTTATACTAATAACTAATTGCAATTATGTTAGATTATCAGTTTAAATCGAATTTTAAAGTGAGGTTAGATTATCTTATCGGCAACAACGATAATTATGTTACATGTATTTTACTATTATTTTTAATAAATTATGAATAAAAGGAAATTTTATTAAAAATTAAAAATTAGGAAAAAAATTAAACCTTAGATATCTTTCTAACATCACTTAAATCACATAAACGTATGATTTTTTTTAATACCTTTTCTTAATAATATATATGCATAAATGATTGAGTGCATGTTATAACCTATAATTACATGTCTACAAAAAATAAATCACTGAACCAATTAACGAATCCGAATTAAATAACCTATTCGATCTAAAAAACACTTACGAATCCTCTTCAAGATCGAGATGATGATGAATTGCAGCTTTTTCCACAGCTACTTTACTTGAACTTTTAATCTCTTTAGATTATAAGGCCCTAAGAAGACTAGTTTCCAAACTTTCACTTGTCTCGGGGCTCGTGTTCTGCTTATGCTTATGAAAAGAGTTATTGAGATATTTCTACCAACATGAGCTACTATAGAGGCGTCAAAAGTAGGCGTCTGTTTGATCCCTCTTATAGAGGAATCTTTAAATTGGTATTTTGGTTTTATCCATAAATTTTTAATTAATCGAGCTTTGAATTTTGATTTTAGATTCAAAGGCTTAGTACAAGTATGACTTGAAACCCCAAAAAAAAAAAAAAAAATCTAAACCATATCGTTTTATCTGATCAAATCAGGCTCGACCCGACCACGGTCATTTCCAATTACTTCAACTTACCTTACTTTGCGTGTATCATTGGAAGATTTACGCTAAACAGATTCCAAAGGTGAAAGATGAAGATATCACATTAGAAGGCAAAAACTTGAAGGAGAAGATCAAATACAGAACACAACTACTTTATTTTTATTCTCCCACTAGAACCTCCATTTGCTAATATTCCTCATTTTCTCTCGAAAGAAAGAATTCGAGGAACAGTGACAGGTTCCCAGAGAAGAAACTTCTCCGCTTTAAGCTTGTAAATGTTACAGGTATAACCATCCTTGTCATTGTAAAAGGAGTGAAGAAGGTGGCTCATCTTCCGTATGTAATCCCTGCAAGCTTTTGGGACTTCACTGTCTTTTGTTTCTAACACCATTCGTAGCAACTCCACTCTGTAACTCTCTATCAGTCTCCAAGTTTCGCTCACTGCTTCTTCTTCAGTCATGGACTTGTGAAGCATTCTCAGGATTACACTGCTCAGCTTACCCTCTTCTTCTTCTCTCTGCAAAAATTGTTCATTTTTGAGTTTGCAGAAAAACAAAACTGAGAGAACTTGGAATGGTGGTTGATGGGGTTTCGTGGTTTGTCATTACCTCATCAGAGCCAAGGTCATTGAGAAGTCGACCAACTAAGCTGACATGTCTGAAGAGATTATCGTACTCCACAGAAGCAAGCACTTCTTCAGACAACACAGGTCCAACGAAAAACATAGTTATGAGGATGACAGGTCCTAGTGCAAATGAAAGAGTGGAGGTTTCTATGTATTCCTCCAAAGTTGGAACATAATTCTCTCTAGCCCACTCTGCTTCTTTCAACTCAGAACTCAGCAAATCATGCCACTGCACATCAAAATTCAACTTCAGTTCTTGTCCTGGAATCACAGGAATTATGAAAACAGAGTATGTATGCTTTTAAGGAACACCCACTATTTTGACCATATGGTGTGTCACATCTCTTCCTTGTCGACGAGAAGCTAAGGAGCCAAGCTCATTGATCATGGTTTCAAGTGCAGAGAACAGTATCTCAACTTTTTTTGAGCAGTAACCAATGCTGAAATCTCCTTGCCACCTGTGGAAATCCAACAGAAAGGTTTCTCGATCAAGGGTCTGTTTCAATTCCTAAGACAGATTTAATTACAGAGAAAGGCAAAAAAATCAATCTCAGACCTTCCAAACAGTTCAATCATGTTCTCCAATTCTTCCTTTGAACCAGCAGAATCAAAGAAGTCGTCGACGACAGTTGTCATGACAGCGTTCTTGGTCATGGATATGCGAGCCTCTGAGTCTTCAGGTGCGATCAAAAGCACAGCAGCAGAAACATAGCAGTAGGTTAGCTTCTGCCTTGCAAAATTTAGTTCTCCGAGTCTGCTCTCCTCCTCCCATCTGATTCCATAACCATAATATAAGTCAAACTTTCTGTTATTCTGATTCTATAAAATAAATAAGCCACTCATTTAGAGTAACAAATTTTGGAAATTTTAGTTTAAAAATTTTCAAATTTTTTTTGTAAAGTTCCGTCGGAAAATAACAAACAATATAAATATCATAGTTAGACTAATCATATATTAACTCAACTTAGTTCTTAAACTAGGCTTAAGAACTATAAGAAGAGTTCTTAAAAATATATTGTTATGAAAAATTAAAAACTATAAAAAGAGTTGCCAAATACTTTAAACAAAGAAAATTTTTGTATACCTCTCAAGTTGCTTGAGTTCTTTCCTGTATATGGATTGGCAGAGGTTGAAATCTCGGAGAGACAATTCCAAGAACGATTTGTTGTCAATTGGAGTCCTGAAAAATGATACAAGAACTCAAAAATATGGTTTTCGAGAAAAACTGGAACAGACCCTTGATCATGCATAATAGAATATAAGAAACTTCACTCACTCACCTATACGATGTTTTAAGAAGTTTAGTATTGTCAAGTGGATGCCATTCCAAGTTTCTCCTTCCTTCTAGTCGATTCAAGCTATCGTATCTGAACCTCAAAGCATGTTTAACCTGAAAAAGCTCATCAGAAAATCATAAAACCTGAGTTCATTAGATTGAGTTTCTAAAGCTTGGCATTACCTCTTCCTCCATTCTCTTATCCTGGAACGATCCATTTCGCAGTTCCTGTTCCAGATAAGAACGTGTCCATTCTCTTATCCTATCAAGGATCGGTTCATTCTGGTAAATTTTTGTCAAGGAAGCTTTATATAACTCCAGGACTGTGTCTGCGTTCTCAAATTGGAGGCTCACCACGCTGAAGAAACGTCTCTCTTCCTGGAATTGTTCTAATGCGTCTGTCACAAAATGATTAAGGTGATTACAAGCGAAACCTCACGGATTACGAGTAATTACCACAAATCGCGATAAAGTTACCTGAAGAGACATCGTATCCATTCATCCGAAGCAACCTGAATCCCATAGCAAGACAATTGATGTCTGAGAATATCTCTTCACTGCCCTGCAACCAACATCTTTAAGACCACCCCAAAATGGCAGGTTAAGTTAATGTAGGAAAAGGTAAAAAAAAAGAGAGAAATAATAAAAGGTAAAAGAATAGTACCTGTAAATATGATTCATTGCATTTTGGATTTCTTCATGGAAAAATGGGTCTATAGCTAGCTTTTGAAGATTATCAATAGTACAAAGTTGAATGTAAATGTCTAGTGGGTACGTTGTGGGAACTGTTAAAAACACAAAAAGGTAAGAATATTAGCTTTTATAAATCAAACCAAAACTAAATAAAAATTAATTATTATATAAAGTTTGTTCATATTCATCTTAAATCAAAAAATTAAAATGAGTTAGATCTATCTTGTTGTTGCTTCATAATAGCAAAGAAACAGGGAAAAAAAAGTATGGATCGAATTCTATGATTTAAAAATTTTAATCTAATTAGTTATATAAAATTAGGTCGTAGTTATTTAAATTTTAAATATTTAAATAAATTTGATTTAGTCTGTTATAATTTATAATTAAAAGAGAATTATATCATTTTTAAAAAATATTTTAAATTAGATAAACAATATTATAGAACTTTGAGTATTAAAAATAATGTTCTTAGTGATATTAAACACCAAAATTATTCTTTAAACATAAGTAAAATTAGTATAATAATGATGATGATGATAAAAAATGAAATGTCATCACACTACATGCATTACCTGTGTTGTGAAATCTGTCCAAAACAGATTTAAGATAATTATAGCATTTAAGATCATGGCTGTGGATCAAAGCAGCAGCTGTTGCAGATGGTGAATTGAAGAGTGACCCATTGCTCTTCTGATGTTTCGTTACCATTTCCCAATCATAATAATTTCCTCTCAATCTCAATCCCTCCAAAAGATACGCCAAATGCCTTTCTTTTCCTTCCATATGGTACCTGATGATGATCATAAATTCATTTTGTTTTTAATTTATTAATCGTTTAATTTAACACTTATTAATGTTTTTTTTTTGTCAATTACATTAAAAGAATGTAATCAGATATAAATAAGTAAAAGAAACCTCTGAATTTGAGTGTTCCTTTCTCGTAGTAATCCTTCAACCAAAACTGTATCCAAAGGTAAGTTCAGTCCGCTTTCTAAAGCGCTTTCGATCATACCACCAAATGTTATATCAAAACCAATAGGCTTAAGTTGTCTTGTGTCAGTAGCCGCCCAGAAATTGGTCTCCATAAATTCTAAACCTGAAATAAATAAATAATATCTTAAAAATATTTAATATTCTTTTTTTTAATGTAATAAGTTTTAACATTATTAATTTGATTCTCAAAGTTTTATCCTTTAATTTTGAGTCACACCCGACACCATGCAAACGTAATAGAGTACCCTTGTTCACAAGTTGTTCTCCGACACTCCACTTGTTTAGAGCAAGAACACAAGCGAGTGTGGAGGACAGAGAGTCCTTGACGAGTAATGGATGTGCATCATCAAGGCACCATGATCCATCAGGTCGCTGGTGTTTCATCACCCAATCCAAGCTTTCCGGGAACAATGGTTCTGGTTGCTTCTTCTTCTCCTCTCCAGACCGGACCATGGCCACCCATGCAGTGTCATAAGGTGACGCCGACAGCTTCACGTTCCCCAGAACCTCGGACGCCATTCTTTTCACTACCGTACTCGATTTTTCTACATCCTAACGCATTCACGTCAAAGTGATTCAAATCAAAAACCATTTTTGAATGAGCAAGAACCAGAAGAGATGAGAGTACTATTTAGTGATGTGTATCTTACAGAGCCAACTTTAAGAATAACTTTAGGATCGATGGGCATTTGAGAACGAACACCTGTTCTTTGTCAATGTCCAAAGACAAGCATGTGTTAAGATCACAAAGTTGTTGATGATAATGTAAATGATCATATGCACGGATCAATCTTACCTGACGAGATAGGTCTGGTTTCATAGTGTTGAGTAAGTCTTGGGGTAATTGGATTCACAAGCAACATAATGTTGCAGAGAGAAAAAGATACAAGTTTATGTTATGATTACAGAGGAAGAATGGTTATTTATAGAGTTTCTTGAAATACAAATTGTTAGAGGATTTTGAAATCGTGTTTGAAATGTTAAAAAAGAGATGACTTGAATTTAACCACGTAATTAAATCTTATTTTTTTATGAATTCAATTCATATCTTAAATGGTGCGATTTGGTTTGCGAATGAAAGAGTCAATTCTTATCAAAACATTAAAAATTCTTTTTCCAAATATACACATTATAAATATATAAATTATTACAAAATACACACACATTGATTACATACTATTTTTAGTTAAGGATAAAAAAGTGATACGAAGTAGTTGAATTCATTTTTATTATGTTCCAAACAATATAATTGAATTCAATTTTAATATTTATAGATTTATTCCAAACAATGTAAATCGAATTTAATTCAATCTCACAAATATAATTGAATCCAATTTGTTAATAAATCCAATTTAAAATCATAATTATTATAATTTAAAACTGAAATTATGGAGTTAAACTAAATTTAATAAAAGTTAAACTTAGATAATTAAGTCTAATTAGGTTCAAATTTAAACTTTTTTTAGAATCAAGCTCTAAAATGTCTGTTTTTTAAACCAAAAAGTTCTAAAAAGAAATCTATTAATTTTTTTAAAAACATACAGTGATTGCTCCTGTCCAATGTGGAAGGGTCAATCCTGGGTGGTCGTGTCACATGGGAAAGTCGAGTTTTTAAAGGTAAATGTTGACTTTTGAAACCCGAAAGGCCCACATCCAGAAGCCATCACTGAGACTTGAAAATAAGTGCATGTTTAGATAGACGTATACCATCAAGATTTTGTCATAGAATTTTTTGGAAAAATTTTAAATTTATATTTTTTAAAAACATATATTTTAACTTTTGAAAAAGTGATTTCTTTTTAAAAATATTTTTAAATTTTACGATTAAACACTCATTTTAAAAAAAATAATTTTTTAGTGAAAAAAACACTTTTTTACTTTCTAAAAACTGAACCAAACAAACACTAAAAGATTTTTTAATTTGCATGAAAGTTAAATAACCCCTTTTAAGTTAAATTATTTTTTATTCGAGACTGTGCTGAGACACTATTAGATTTAGGTTGTTTGGTACGGTTTTTGATCGAATTGTCTAACAAGATATTGTTTTATTATTGTTTAAAAATTAATTAAATTAATTTTACGTAGATTTAAATTGACTTTTTAAAATATAAATCTGATTCAAATTTTAATTAATTTAAAACTTTTTTCTGTTAATTCTAATGACATCAATCTCTCTTTATTCACATATTTATTATGAAGTACTAAATTGGTGATGTTCTTAAGAGACATTGATAAAAGAAGTCTCCAAAACACAACATGACTTTTTCAATAGCAACTTATATTGAATCTTTTAAGACCTTTCGTATAGAATCTGACAACCTAATTCAATTAAACCTAGCAAAGTTTTGATATCGATTGTTAGAATTTTAACATTTAGAAAAGTCAAATTGTTTGTTATTTCTTCTTCTAAATCAATGATTAACAAATCGGAGTCATTAATCATAAAAATTTTAAATTGATTAATTTTTTAATTTGTTTTACTTTAATAACCTTTATTATTAAAAATCAGCTAATTAAAGTAAAAATTAGTTAATTAGTTAATTTTTATAAATTATAAGAAACCAATTATTTTTATTTAACAGTATCTTTTTTATTGAATTTAAACTTATAGGTAGTCTCTTTTTTTATCCTATTTCAAATTCTTTAATTTTGTTTAATTTTTACTATACGTTGATAACCAAAATTATGGAGTTAAAATAAATTTAATAAAAGTTAAACTTAGATAATTAAGTCTAATTAGATTCAAATTTAAACTTTTTTTAGAATAAAACTCTAATTTTTTTTAAAACCAAAAAGTTCTAAATTAAATAACCTGATCGATCTAAAAAAAATACTTACAATCACACTGAATCCTTATGAGTTGCAGCTTTTTTCAGCTACTTTACTTGAACTTTTAATCTATTTAGATTAGAAGGCTTTAAGAAGACTAGTTATGCAAATTGATTCATCATACTTCTTTTCCTGCTTCTTTAAGGTTAGAAATACAAAACAATTTTGTGGTTTAAATAACTAATTTTTTTTGAAGTGCACTTACCATGCAGTATTTTCTTTCATAAATTTTATTTTTTAAAGGATACATATGATATGGATATTATTGATAAATCAAACACACGCAAGAGGGGGGGGTGAATTGTGTGTGACTTAAAAATTTTTTGCGAGTTACTAGCAATTCATGTAAACGATAAGAACCTGCTAAATTTCAATAGAAACGTCTGTAAATAAAAGAAGCCTGTTAAAGTTTAAAACCAAAGGAGCCTATTAACGTTCAAAACGAAAGGAACCTCTTAAAGGAACCTATAAAAGTTTAAAACAAAAGAAACCTCTTGTAATATTAAAAGTGAAGCCTACCCTAAAAGTGAAGGAGCTTCTAGCAAATTTAAACACAAACACTATACTGCGGAAATTTAAAAGTTAAGAGAAAAAGAGTGACATAGTCTATTTATACTGATTCGGCTTATAACGAAGCCTAGGTCCAGACCCCAAGTATCCAACTTGAGTATTTCACTATAAAACTCCAAGTAGTAAATTTTGACAATACTCTACAAGCTCTTAACAAAAATAAATATAAGGTTTGCTCAATGTAAGCTTCAAGGAATAACAATATATCTCAATAAAGTTTTTCAGTTTCTAAGGCACAAAGAGTTTGATCACTTTCAAGAATATTGATGCTGCTGATGTATTTCAAAAATCTGACCTATTCACAAAATGCAGTGGCTCTTCCTTAAATGTTTATTTTCTTCAACTAGTTATTGCTCCACTTATATTTTGAGTTAACATTGAGTCTAAAGAATCTTCGATATCATCTTTGTTGGAATCTTCTAGTATCCAGACGTTAAGAAAAATTTTGACAATTTCTCGAAGCTGATTGTCGAATTATTTGATTAGCAAGATCCTTTCGGATATTGTGGAATCATTTCCAATAAATAAGGTTAGTTCATTAAGAAGGATCCCGCAAGAAAGGAAACATTCTTTTGCAAAATTATATCATTACCTATTCGAATAAATCAAATTTGAATTTTAAAATGTTATATAGTTATCATCAAAAACACTAATAACAAACCTTGAGCTAACAATCTTCCCCTTTTTAATTATGACAACTAATAAAAATAAATATTTAAAAATTCAAATGTTTGAGAGGAGTTTCGAAGGATAACTGTAATTTATAAGTCTTTACTAATAACCGTGATTTAGTAGGATCTTATTACTATCACTAAGTAGTAGGAGCCTATCCTATATGATATCGCAATAACAGAATTTCAACGGAAAAAGGTTTCATAAATATATCATCAGAAATAACAGCATAAGCTAAGTATTTCAATGAAGTATATACTCTCCCTACTCATAAGTCAAATATTTCAGCCAAGTATTTTATCGAAGTCCTAAGTATACTCTCCCTAGTCTCCCCCTTTGTCATTATCAAAAAGAGATAAGCAATCAAGAAACAAGAAAAAAAATGTACAAATATGTAAGAGTAAAAATTAGGCATTAACAAAAAATTGTCAGTGTATCCAAAAAACATAACTAGAGTATGTTAATCATGTAAAATATTCTTTAAGGGAATCCAAAATAGTGCGAAGGAGTTGCATCTCATTGAATTGGTCTTGCATCCTTATTATCTATTCATGCATTTGATCTTGATTGTATCGCATGTCCCTCAGTTGTTGAAGGATCAGATCATTTGTATTCTGAAGTGTGACAAGGGCTGATTTCTATAGAGCATGATCCAAGATATTTGCTACTCTTTCTTGTTTCTTCTCTACGTATACATTATCTTTCAGCTTATATTTGAATTGATAGGGATAGATGAATGAAGCTTGGCAGGTTCATACCAATCCAGATTATCAAAAAAACACTCCATAATAAGTGAAAATCTTAGTAAGTAGCATCTCGTAAGGCAGACCACCAGTGGCATTCTTATGACTCCCCTTATCCACCATAAATCACAGGATATATCATTGCTCAGAGGTTCATCCAATTTCCCTTTAGTAGATTATTGTTAAGTCATCAAATTGCACTTATTTTGGACTTAATTGTTGTTAATGTGTTGAAATTATTATCTAAAATTAATGGAATTATCTTATAATTGTTACAGATGGTTTTCAACACCTTAGAGACAAAATTGAATCAAAAAGATGCA
>JAOQMS010000001.1:29048091-29073354 GCA_027563885.1 Erythroxylum longipes | reverse complement strand
GGGACAGACCACCGTTAGCACTCTGAATGGATGCCTTAGTGGGAATTGACGACGTGACCAAATCATTGTAGTCAAACATCATCGTATCGGTGGCCCCACAATTAAACAGCCACTGTATGTCCTTGTCGCCACCCGAAACCTGAGCAACATACGCTTTCGCATTTTTTTTCTGTCCAAATAGACAATTCTCAGACAAAATGGGATCAATCATGCAATTATTAGACATTCCAGGGGCCTTTTTGCAATTTCCAGGATTGTCAAGGTCAATTTGGTCACTTTCATTGTCAAATCCTTTTATACCTCTTTTCTCTCCATTTGTCGTCACTGCCGCCATGAACCCTACCTCCTTTACTTCTCTGTTCTCTGTCTGTTCGCCGGTTTCCATGGCTTCCCCCTGGCCTCCGATGGCTATTGCCACCGTCCCTGCGTTGCCTGTCGAAAGCCCTTCTCGGCGTTGGCTTCGCCATCCCTCCGGAAACCCAATGAGCTGAAAGCACTCCTCCTTGCTGTGCCTTAGCTTTCCACAGTGACTGCACCGGATCTTCGAACGGTCCACGCCACCACCGCGTGATGAGGATTTGGCCGGAATCTGCCTCTGTTCCGAGCGTGGTTTGGCGGCGTTCCCAATTCCCACTCCACCGGTTGGATTTTCTGTTGCCCCTGTCTGAGGTTTGGCGACTAATCCAGCCCCAATTCCTGAGGCATTCGCCGGTGATGGCCTCCGATCTGGACCCATGATGCTCTGTCTGTCCCTTTCTTTGCGAATCGTAGCATATGCCACTTCCACTGCCGGTAACGGTGACTGTTTCAGTAAGTCCCTTCTCTCTGTGTCGAATTCATCCCCGATGCCTTGTAGAAACTGATAAAGTTTAGTCTCTGACCGTAATCTGTTGAATGTTGAGATGTCCTCCGGATGGGTCATCGGGTTTGGCTGTCTTAATTCAATTTCTCTCCATAGTCTCTGGAGATTACTGTAATATTGCTCTATGGTGTCTGTCCCTTGTTTGATACTGTTCGCTCTCACTGTGAGGTCGAAGAACTGAACTCCATCTGTCCCTTGGCTGTAAGTGTTACGCAGACCTTCTCACAGGTCACGCGCAGTCGGGTACTCGGCATAGTTATTGACTAATTCAGGCTCCATATTTTCGAGAAGCCATGAACAGACAATTAGGTCTGTCTGTTCCCACGAATGGTATCCGGGATCCTCTATTGATGGTGCTGTTGGTACTCCAGTAATATGCTGGAGTTTCCCTCGGCCTCCAATCGCCATACGCATCAGGCGTGCCCACAGGGAGTAATTGTACTGATTTAATTTCACTGATAAGTTGACTGGTTGCGGTAATGAAACTGATTGTGTAATACTGGGTTGTTGTGGCATGTTTTGCAGGAGTCTGGCCAGTTGTTCAGCCAGGGACTCCCCTTCGCGTCTACCTTCGTCACTCGCCATGGCTACACACTCGAATCCTAATTGGATCGAAAAAACGGCTCTGATACTATGAAGACTTGACAATCAGAAAGCATAGTTTTTGGGAAAACAATCCTTTTTTTTGTATTCGATAATACTCTCTGTATTACACTGTACATTATATAGACAAGGCTAATAATTTCAGTTACAATCAATTTAGGAAACTATATTGTGATAATGATCCAAATCCCTAAGATTAAGGGATTGGAATAATCTCCTAATCTAACAATTCGAAATCTAATCAATTTAAAACTTTTATCTATTTCTCTTTATTCATTTATTGTGAAATACTAAATTGGTGTTTTTTTTTTGAGAATTGATAAAAGAACTCTCCAACACACTTGGTGAAGGCAACAAAAATGATGTTTACGGTCAATAGCCACTTATATTGAATCTTTTTAGAAGATGATAACCCAGTCAATTAACGGATTTGATTTTTTAATTGACATTTTTAAAATGTTATATTTGTATCAATCGACATCAAAACTTTGGTATAATCATAAAAAATTTAAACTGATCAATTTTTCATTTGATTTACCTTAATTACTCCATTATAAACTGACTATTTTTTATAAGCTAGAATAAACAAATTGATTTTTATTTAATAATCTCTTTTTTTAATTTAACTTCAATTTATTGGCCGAATAAAGATAATCACTTTTTTTAATCTTATTTCAAATTATTTGATTTTTTTCAACTTTTAGTATAGTTTTATAATGGTTTAATAATATCAGAAACTTTTTTTAGATAATTTAGTATATGCTAGTTTTATAATGGTTTAACCGTGTTGATTTCGACAACTCAAATTCAATTAAATTTTAGTTTTTATTTAGATAACTTTAATCTAATTAAGTTTGAGATCGAACTTGAACTTATATAAATAATAATAATAACTCATTAGAATGTTAAGAAACTCTTCATTTAACTTCAAGACACAAGGATGATAATAATAATAATAATAATAATAATAATAATAATAATAATAATAATAATAATAATAATAATAATAATAATAATAATAAATTTTATTGTTTTTGTTGTTATTAAAATTGTTACGTAATATTCTAATAGCATTTTCAATTGCTTATAGGAATGGTTCGACTGTCGATATATCCCGAAATAGTTCTTGCAAAATAATATCGTTCTTTGTTGGTTTTTTAAAAGCATGCTGCATATTCGTGATCATATCTATCCGTTCATAAAACATCGATTGGGGAATGGTGAGACCATTTATTTTTGGTTCGATAATTGGCATGATGATAGTCCTTTGTTGTTGCAACCTCATTTGATTGCTCTTAAAAACCGCATTCCTCATAATGCTACGGTTGCCTGGGTATATAATGGGAGGTCACGGTTAGTGGGTGGTAGATTTAGTCACTTGCTTGAACCATATTTGCGTGGTTTATCTCTTTGCAATCAACAGGATACTGTGATTTGGTTGCCTAATAATGGAGGGGATTTTACAACTAAATCGGCACATGGAATCGGTAGGGGACTGCATCCATTAGTTCCATGGGCTGATTTGGTTTGGAGACAAGTGCTTAGTCCAAAGGCCGCTATCTTCTTGTGGTTAACGGTTCAAAATAGATTATGTACCAAAGATCGATGGTTTGGTGTGTATGATCCTTTATGTGTGTTGTGTAACCAAGCTAACGCGAGCAGAAACCATTTGTTTTTCCTTTGCCGCTACACCAAAGAGGTGTGGAGCCGTCTCGGGGGGTTGGTAGGGATGTTGAATGTGTCTTTTGATTGGTTAGAGGTGTTGACTGATGTCATACGAGTTACCCAACATGGATTGAGAAATGGTCTTCTTATCAGGATAGCTTTCCATATCATGATCTATCACATATGGAGGGAGAGGAACCGACGAATATATCAATGAGTGGAGCAAAATCCCACTGAACTTACGAATAACATTATCAATTTGTTCAGAGAATTATTCATAGCCAAAGGAAAACAAGATACGATCAGCCTAGATCTTCGTATGAAGTGGTTCCTTTAATGTTTTTGTTTTGTTCTGTGGTCAATAGCCTCTGTGTAGGGTAGGAGCTGTATTTTTTGCTGGTTTTCTTCTCCTTGTACAAAGGATTGTATATAGTTTTCAATTTTAGTAATATAATTTCCTTTAAATTTCAAAAAATATATATATCTTTCTCTTTCATACCCGAATCCTCAACTACTTCAACTTAGCTTACTTTGCGTGCGAGTTGGTATATGTTGTGCCAGTCATGGAAAGATTTACACTAAAAAGATTTACATTGTCAATTATTATTATTATTAAATTAATGATAATTTTTTTTTGCTTTTCTATTTTGAAAAGTCAAAATTTGAAAATTTAAAAGTAAAGCAAAACGTCATTTCATATTCTTTTTATTATGTTTTCATGACTTAAAACAACGAAAGGTCTGAAATTCAATATCAAATATAAGATAATATAGCTAATTTTGGGCAATTATTCCTTTGAAACAACAGATAATATGGCTAAAAGAAATGAACTTTTTCCTTAGATGCTTCATCGATCTTCTGAATCTATACATCTAATATTATTAACAAAAAAAGAAAACAACTCCTCTAATATTATAACTTCTTCAACAAAAGAATAGGAAGTTGTCCACCAAGAAATGTGAACCTTCGATATTGTCAATGAAACATCCCACGCACATTAGCCACGAAAACTCAACAAAATAACAAATGTTTCATCACCAAAACGTTAAACCAATGGGATTGCAAAAACACAGGAAAACTATTGGAGGTTTTCGCACAGAACCAACAACTTGGACAACCTAGAAAATCATACAACCTAGGGAAAACATAACTTCCATAATTGGATAGAATCCTCATAAAATTAGCTGCCAAAGATAACTTAAGATCTCCAAAAATACAGTTGCAAAGTCACCATATTCTAGTCATTTTTCCACATAAAAAAGGCAAACATTCAATCCAAAAAATCACGTAACCGGTAAAACCTAGCAAAAATGCAGCTGCAAATAGTCAATAGAATCTCCAAAATTCTAGCTACCTTAGATAGCCGTTATCACCGAAAGAGGCTGTCAAGAGCCCAAAAATCACCAAAAATCTACATCTTATCTTAATCAAGATATGATGATTTTATTCCTATTAAATTCTATCATGACTAGGATTTTATTTCAAATAAACATCATGTTTAAAGAATCCCACATAGAGTAGAATACTCGTCGTAGTGAAATTCTACAAATAACCAAAGGTGTTCAATTACAATTAATGCCTAAATTTTCATAACACATATCTTATCAATCTCCCCATTTTGGCATTATTTGTCACATATCGAAACTCCCCCTTAAGAAGATAATTGGACACGTATCATCAAGTCCACATAACATATAGGAACTCCCCCTTAATTGAACATTGATTTCCAAATAACTTCCGAATAACATTCAAGTGCACATAGCAACAAGTTCATCAAGTTCACATAAGCAAATGGCAAACATCTGAAAAATAATCCGAAGTTAACAAAAACAGCCACGACCACTACATCATCCATTCTCCCCCTTGGGACAAAAAGAAGCCAAAAAGAGCTAAAAAACACATAGATACTTTGAAATCTCCCCCTAAAAAACACCTTTAATACGATCAATCTCAACGAATAAAGAGTTATAAGAATCAGCAGTAGGTGCAGTGAAAGAATCATAAACACGTAGTGCAGTAGCAGAAGGCTAAGATGACAATTTACTACTAGTCAAAACATTAGCCAACATATTATTACTCACATCAAAGCCATGCACATACTACTGATTAAATTCATAAACCCCGAAATTCATTCAACAAATTATAATCAAACTTAATCAATCTTCCCCTCACATAAACAATATGAAAAGCATAAAGCTATATCATCTAACACTCTCTTATCCAAATTAAAATAAAATTCTCGCACCAAATCAACATCAAATTGTTGTGGCAATAAAGAAACATATAACAAATTTCTCTCAGTCAACAAAACATCTAAATTAAATTGGCTATACTTAGTTAAATTTATAGGTTAATCAATAACAAATCTAGTTGAAGCAAGAGTATCCCTTCGTTATTGGGCCGAGCGAGTAGATTATCAATAAATACAGTCTTTACCTGGGCCATGATTTCATCTGTATTGTCAATGAAGGAATCAACATATGAAGAATATTGTATCTTCAAATTTCAATGAAAAAGGCTTGATGTGATATTGACCATATAAATCCATTTACTCCTTATGCTTAAGCCTCTCTTGCACAACATCATGGTGGTCCTCCTCATCCTCTGCTTCATTAGTCTCAGCATGCTTCACCTCTTGACCACTATGTTCAATTTCCTCATCATCATGGTTGGCCTTACCATATTCTTCAGGTTCACTTTTCATCATATCAACCTAATGCACTGTAACCAAGCTAGTAAATGTATCTATCAATTCACTCTGTTTCATCATACTAAAACCAAGTGGTGGTCTAGCCTTTGCTTGTAAATGAGGCATAACATCACTAAGTAGTAAAAAGGGTGCATTTTTATAATCTATACCACCCAACTCTTTGAATAACGCAACATCAGGATTATTGTAATCCATGAATGCTTCCAAGATTTCACAACAGTTCCAACTAGATGCAAGTACTGAGAATCTATATTTTTTAGCAAGGTTAGAGGAGTAGTAATAAACTCTTCTTCTCATATTGTTGAACATCTAGATGTGATAGCAGCCAATACAGTAAGTTATTGGCACCGTTCTTAAGCTAGAGTAACCAATGATAATAAGCATAAATTTCTAATTTTCTCAGGAACATCATCTTCATAGCTCAGTAAGGAAACTAAATCATTCACAAATTCAGGCTCAAAATTGAAAAAAGAAACTAAGTCATCAACATCACTGCTTGCCTAAATAAGAACTATAAAGACATATAGGCAAATGCATTGTCGAGAAGCCAATGAACCATCCAAACTCATACAGTCCACGATACAGAGAGAAACAATGATAAAACTTGAAAAACCCCAACTCATAGAAAATCTGAATCTTCCTATAAGTCTTCAACCAAGAATCAACATTTTCTCAACATAACTTTGTAAATCAAAATTTAGAAGTAGAACTATCAAATCATTAAGCAGAGCCTTATTTTTTCACATCAAATTTACTATTCAACAAGTAAGGAAAAGCCAAACACAAACCAATCACCTAAACCTTAGAAAATCTATAAATAAAAATTCAGAAAGCCTAGACGAAAACTCCTTCGAACCCCTTTTTTGTTTTGTTTTTTTTAAATCAATGTACTTTAAAAATGTAAAGCACACAATCCCTGTGCCCCTCAAAGAAATTCAAACCTGGCCTTATTCCTCGTCACATCATCTCGGTCATCAACTGTCTAGTTGGTTTCTTCCTTCGAAGCAACTAACTGGTCCTTTATCTTAAAAGTTTCTTTTCCAGTAGCAACTAACTGAGGATCTGGATAGTTTCTGGTACTAACTCCCTTGCGTGTCTGTTATGATGTGTGAGACTGATTTTTTTCTAACCCTAGTTTGCCTTGGTAATGTTGTGTTACTGCTAAAAATTTTTCAAAGATTTTCGGGATTTTCTATTTTGAGCCCTTTGAAATAATATTTGTAACAACTTGTAGCAATTTGGCTTTATGTGACTCTTTACACCATAAAAGTGACATGTAGGCACGAACTTTCTGCTTCTTCTTGATATTTCTCCTTGCTTACTTGATCTTGCTTCTTTGACAAATCGAACTTCACCATTTTGCTCATTATTCAACTTGGAACATTCACCTTTATAACCAAAACCTTGAAAGTCCTACCAATTTCCAACAATTAATCTAGCTTCTTGGTACCACCATTCAACATTCTTATTCCTTTTTCTATATTGACCAACTTTAGCTTTATTCATCAAGTTCATCTATTGTTGATAACAACTTCGTTTCTAGATCTTGAATGACATTCTTCATGGTTAAATTCTCCTTATTTAGTTTCTTGATTTGCTTACACATTTTCACCCATTTGGCATACATTAATTTATAGACCTTGTAGATGTTTCCTTTTTGAATTCTGAGTCACCGTCATCGTTGTCACAATCTAAATTTGAGTTTCGAACTAAAACATCTGTATTTTTGTCGTCAATTTCTTCACTGGTTGTTACTAAGGAAGCAACTAAACTTTGTTGTCTAAAGCAATCAATGCAACATGATTACTCACAATTTCTTCTTCATTGTCGTAATCACTTTAAGATTTGTTTTCACTCAAAGTGTTGGTGTTAGACTTCCCTTTTCTCTTCTTAAGAGTATCAACACATTCCGCTTGCACATGTCCAAAACCTTAGCGATTATGACATTGAATCTTCTTTACTTTCCTTTCACCTCTTTGAGTCTTTTCCTGCTGTTTGAAATTGAATTTGATGAACTCCCAACAATATGTCTGGACTCAGGTCTATTTTTATTCATCTTTTTTAGCCACTTGCTGAAATTTCTTATTAGCGACATCATATCATCATTTTCATCGGAGTCGTCTCCTGAACCATTTACGCGTTAAACAACTTCAGCTTGCAAAGCCAACATTTTATTCTTCTGATGCTTATCTCTCAACAAGTTCATCTCAAAGTTTCTGAGAATCCTAATTACCTTATCCAAAGACAACTCATTAATGTCATGGGTTTTTTCAATGACTGCAATATTTGGTATAAATCTTGAAGGCAATGATCTTAATGTCTTTTTAACAAGTTTCAGATCTGAATACTTCTTACCAAGTTGATAAGCTTAGTTGGCAATATCACGCAGCTTCTCATGAAAGTCTCCAATAGTATCGCTTTCCTCCATCTTGAGTTCTTCAAATCTAGTGGCCAACAACTATAGTTTCGAAGTTATCACTGATTTTGATCCCTCATAGATAGTTGACAGAGTGTCCTATGCTTCTTTTGCAAATTTACAGGATGATATCATAGCAAAGCTACCTTCATCAACTACACTAAAGGTAGCGTGCATGGCTTGAGAATTTCCAAGTGCTCCCTCTTCTTTAGCCCTTGTCCATTTAGAGGGATCTTTAAGTATTGCTTCTCCTTTTTCATTAGTTGTCACTGGATATGTCCAGCCATTTTAAACTGAGTTTCATTTTTTTGTTCTTTTTTCCTAAATGAATACTCTCATCCGTGATTTCCATGTAGGATAATTTGAACCATCTAGCAACAGTAGCTTGGTGATTGATGCCCCTTCTCTAGTAGCCATACTTGTGAAACACAGATCTATACCAACTTGACGTACCAAGTTCTAATTCGATGACCCAATCTCTGATACCAATTGAAAACTTTGAAGGATATAGTTCCACGAAAAATTCTGGTTCTATCGCAATTTCTTTGAATTGTATCTGTGGATGTTTGATACAAAACAACTGTGTTAGCAACTATAAATTTTTTGGCAAAAATGAAAATAGAAAAATTAAACGCGAAATAAACAAATCAATACTTGAGATTTGGTAACGCAGTTCAACACGCCCTACCTATGTTTGTGAGGCCCTCATCCAGCTTAATCACTTTTACCAAGGAACAACAATAATTTTACTCAAGACGTTACAGAGCCGACTTACCCAACCTTTGACACTCTCCCTCATCCTCAAAACCCATAAAAGTAAATCACTCCCAATAACACAACCAATAGAGGATTTTCACAACAACGTTTGACAATAAAGATAAGAATTAAACAACTCAAGTGATTTAAACAATAAAGACATAAACAACGACAACACTTGAGATAGAAAACAACTCCCCTAATAATGTAACTTCGTCAATGAAAGAATAGTAAGTTTTCCACTAAGAAATCTGTTCTGAATCTTCAATATTGTCACTGAAAAATCCCATGCACAGCAACCACAAAAACTCAACAAAACAGCAAACGTTTCATCAGTAAAATGTTAAACTAATGGAGCTGCAAAAACACACAAAAACTGCTGGAGGTTTCAACACAAAACCAACAACTTGGATAGCCTAGAAAATCACACAGCCTAGGGAAAATGCAGTTGCCAAATCTAGATAGAATCCTGGTAAAATCAACTCCCAAAGGTAACTCAAGATCCCCAAAAATACAGATGCCAAGTCACTATATGCTAGTCATTTTTCCACATAAAAACAGCACACATTCAGTCCAGAAAATTATGTAAAACCAGTACAAACGCAACTACAAATAGTCAATAGGATCTCCAAAAATTCAGCTACCTTATATAGCAATTATCACTAAAATAGGTTGTCAAGAAGAGTCTAAAAATCACCAAAAATCTACATCTTATCTTAATCAAGATATGGCGACTTTATTCTTATTAAATCCTATCATGATTAGGATTTTATTCCAAATAGACATCATCTTCAATGAATCTCACATACAGTAGAATAACTGTCATAGTGAAATTCCAAAAATGACCAAAGATGTCCAGTTACAAATAATGCTTAAAATGTCATAACACATATCTTAACACATTGTGTTTTTTTTGTGTCATGTGAGTTTTGTGAATGGTTTGTTAAATATGCATTGGGCTTAAAAGTTGAAATTGATTGTGTGAATTGTGTATAGTTTAATAACATTTAAGCATTGTGAATTTATGAAGAAATGAGATCATATAATATCATGTATGAATTATGAAAGAACATTTAAGTATTATGAATTGTGTATAATTGAAGAACATGTCATATTATTTGTTATTTTAATAATCATAGAAAGAGATAATTTATGTAATTAAGTTAAGAAAATTAAATGTTGGCATTTTTTATTTTATTTATTGTTGTCATTAGGAAATAAAATTACAAATATTAATCTTATTTTATAAGTAACAAATACGCATTCATCGTCTTACCTTATGGGTAGTTAAATATGTAATAGAAAATAATATGTGAATTTATGAGAAAATACTCATTAGTTTACTCAACATAATGTGAAATTGTAAGTGTTTAAATAATTTTTGGATGTGTATTATTATAAAAAAAAGTCATTTTTGCAATGTGTGTTATCACAGAGAAAGATGTAAGATGGAGTGTATCTAGAATCTGGATATGCTTATAATTGAATATTGAATTTTTATAGTTATGTAATGATATTATATACAAAAATTGTATTTTAAATATAAATTTATTAATTCAATTTTGACACATGTCTCCATTTATTTTTTAGATAAATGGATGAGAGTTTAAGTATTCCTGCTATTTCAGCCATTTCTGGAAGATTTGATGATCCAGTTTGGGCTTATGCTAGATTGGTTCCTATAATGAAAAACTATACTATTTGTGTGTATTGTAATAAGTTTTTGAAAGGTGACGAAATCACCAGATTAAAAAAACATTTAGCTGGGATCAAAGATAAAGTGGAGTCTTATAAAAAAGTGAGTTATAACGTGAAATGATGAATGAAAATTCTACATCAAGAGTAATATTATGAAAAAGATAGAAGACAAAGGCTCAAGTATGACATTGCTTGTAGAAGTTCTTTTTCCAGTGGTCAGGATGATAGTGGAGGTGTTAAAGGTGGTGGTATTCCTACTCAATAAGAAGGAAATATTGATGTGAGCAAAAGATAAAGACACGTGTCTGATTTTTTTGTATCACAAACAACTCCTGGAGCTTAGCCTTCAATCTGTATTGCCTTATAATCTAAAGAAGTAACTCAAAATGTGGACATGACAATGGCTAGATGGTGGTATGATTCAGGTGTATTATTTAATGCTGCTCAGTCTTATTATTACTAACCTATGATGGATGATATTGCCTCTTATGATCTAGGATATAAGGTTCCTTCAATTGATGACTATATAAGTAAACTTTTGAGTAGTTATGTTTATGAAAAAAGAGTTATTTGGATGAAAGAAAATTGGCCTTAAAAACTCATGAGTGATGGTTAGACAAACGGAAGATATAAACCCATCATCAATTTTTTAGTTTATTATGCTAAGAGGAAAATGTTTTTAAAGTATATTGATGCATATGGTCTTGTTATAAATGTTGATACTTTGTTTTAAACGTTTGATGAAGTTGTGAATGAAGTTGGGTCAAAAAATATTGTTCAGTTCATTACTGGCAATGATTTTACTTACAAAGCAGCTGGGAAAAGAATACAAAGAAGGGATAATTCTTTTTATTGAACTTCTTATGCTGCACATTGCATTAAACTGAAGTTGAAAAATATCAGAGACGTTAAATATTTTCCGATCATTGATAAGACTGTACAGAAAGCAAAGAAAGTGACCAAGTTTATCTATAATCGTGCATAGGTCCTAAATTTTGATGAGGAAGGATTTCACTAATGGTAGAAATTTGTGTCATCTTATGATAACAAGGTTTGTTTAAGTATTTTTTCGACGAGGAAGTAGTTGAGGTAAATATTTACAAGTGATAAGTAGGTCATATCACAATATGTTATCTCTAATGCCAGAGTCGAGGTCTATAGATTTGCACTTGAAGATCATGAATTTTAGTCCCAGTGTTAATTTCTAATCAGAGTTCGTAAGCCTTTAGTGAGAGTACTTTAACTAGATGATAGTGATGAGAAGGCAACAATAAGTTATTTTTATGATGTCAAAGAGAGGGAGAACGAAGCAATCAAGGCCAATTTGAAAAATAGGTCTTTTTTACACACACTTTATCTTGTAGTCATCAATGAGTGATGAGAAAGACAACTTTACTATCTGCTGTTTGTAGTTAGGACAGTTTTGAATTTTATTGTCTACTTTAGACTAAATTTTATAAAGAAAGCTTAAGTTAATAGGAGAATGTTATTAACTATTACAACAATTGCTTCTTATGAGATGATGCAAAATCTCCTAAGTTTACAAATGGAGATTTATATGGATGCTTCTGGTAATTTTGGGATGCCTATTGCTATTCGTCAAAGAGACATGCTTAATCCATGTAGATTTGTTTTTTCATTTTTCTTACTTTTTGGAAATTAGTCATCATTTTATTTTGTTTATAATATTACTTTTCGTCTTTTACAGTTGCTTGGTGGGACCAATTTGGGATTGGTGTTTCAAAATTACAAAGATTTTCATTTCAAATTTTGAGGCAAAGCATGAGTGCAACAGGATGTGAAAGGACTCAGAGCACATTTGAATTCATCAATTCCAAGAAAAGGAATAAATATGTGAAAAGTAATATTTGCAAAAATTAACAGTTTTGTATTATTTCAAAATTTTATTATTATAATTTTTGGAGGCAAGGTTGATGTAAAATTATTAATTATACAGTACAATATATTGAGAGACAATTTTGTAATTTTTTAAAAAATTTAGAGAATGTTTTATAAATTTAAAAAATTACTCGAAACAATATTCGATATTAAGTGGTAGTAATATAGCCCCATACCAAAATCAAATATGATACTAGTATTAGAACAATATTTATAACATTGGTTTATACAAGTATGACTTGAAGTAAAAAAATATATCAAAAATTTTTTCTGAAAAAGTTTTCGATCTTGATTAAGGGTTTTTTTTTAATTTCAATAACCCAAGTTTAATTGAAAATTTTTTATTTAGATAACCTAAATCTAATTAAATATTAGTTCAAATTCGAACTTATTTTTTTAAAAAATTAACAACTCATTAAAATGGTAAAAACCCTTCATTCAGCGTCATGGCACAGGGACATAAACATATGTGATAAGATTATTAATATTTAAATTATTAAATGTATAATAAGAAAATAATTATGATAGAATTATTCAAAATATATAAATCTGAATATAAAAAAGAACTGATAAATTTAGCTAGTAATAATTTGGCATGAAAAAAAAATCAGAGGATGAAATATGAGCATTCACCCTATACAAAACTGAAGAATATATAAGTTAGAATGTAAAAAATGGATCAATAAAGTCGGTAATAACCGATTATAAAGGTACGTAAAGGCACAGATTTTCATTGTTAAGGATTGGATTCGAGGGGTCATTAATCTTGAGGGCCTCTGGCGTGATCATGGAAATTGGACATCGTCAAGGCGGCTGTTGAATGAATCTGCAAACAAACAAAACAAACGGTTTCAGTACGATTTTCTTTAGGAGAATCTCATGGGTATTGCTCAGCCTAGGGTCGTCCTTGTTTGCACTTAGTATTTTTTGATTGCTCCCTTGTATCCAAAAAAAGAAATATTTTTTTTGTTTGAATCCAACTTTAGATTCTATTAAACTTAGGTAGTAGAACTTCATCCATTATTAATCTAATAACTTCTTAATCTTCAATCTATCAATTATTATGAACGCATCCAGTCAAAGGGATGTGTCAATCAAAATCAAAATTCCAAATTTGTTTTCATATCATGGAAATTTACTACAAAGAAATTGACAAAAAGAAGCCATGGACTGACACACATGTGGAGAAAAAAAAAAGATGTTTCGAAGTAGTTTGCAAACTGATTGAAGATGGAACACAAACTAAAAGAAGCCACGCACATAGGCTCTTGATAACCAACCCGTATCCAAAATATTGGAATTTTTTTGACTGACTTGTAATTTTAAAAAATTTATGGACTAAATTCAAAAAAAAAACTTGAAGCTAAAGACACCAAACCAGCAGTTCCAACAGCGCGCATGCATCTTCAGTCTTTTTATTCACTCACCGATATTCTTCACTGTAGCCACCGATTGCTAATCACGCTCGCCGTCAGTCTCCCGCCTCACTGCCCCACGGTGCACGCCTACCACACTGCAAGCTGCACGCTTTCTCCACCTTAATGTCGTCACTGGAGGCTGGAATCTGGGCTGTCATTGCTTCGGACCGCCTGTTCTTTCCACAATCGCAATTGCTCGTCTCCACTCCACCGTCGCCGCTACTTGTCTGCTGGTCTCCATCAGTCCACCACCGGGCAGATTGAAGAAATCAAAATCCAATTTCATCTAATCGAAACGAGTTATCAACCCGATCCGATCAACCTGACTCGACCCAACCTGACCAACCCAATCCGTGACCCTCAATAACTTGGCTGTAATTTCTGATTTTTTTTGTGTGCTTTAGGTTGCTTGTTTCTGCTCTGGATTGCAATTGCATTGAGAAAATTCCGAAGGATATAGTTCCACAAAAAAATTCTAGTTCAGCTACAGTTAATTTGAACTCTATCTGTGGTTGCTTGATATAAAGCAACTGTAAATTTTATAGCACAAACGAAAACAATTTTACTAATATGTGGAAATTTACAAAAAGTACAAAGGGGTTTAAGAAATTTCTCTAAAAGAGAAATGAAAGAAGAAAGAAGGAATGTTGGTTTGGTGTTTTTGGTGCAAGTGCTGAAGCCTCAGGATTTCCCCTATTTATAGCATCCGTCCAAGCTCAATTCTATCAAAATTTCAAACTCTTCGTGATCTTCGTGCAGGAAAAATCCATGCCAAAGCATGCTTGAAGACTTTTGGCCAAGCATGGCCAAAAGAGTCTTTCTTGGCCAACAAATTTTGACTCTTAAGGGGCCAAGACATGCAACAAATCTCCACCTTGAGTTGGTCCCGAATAATTAGTGATATGCTCCACCCTCTCTGGCAATGCCCCAAAAGGGCTATATCACCAACTATAAACGCCAATCAAGTCCAAGCACTGCTTGAACTTGTAAACTGGAAGAGTCTTCGTAAACATGTCAGCAAGATTGTCCTTAGTATTGATCTTTTGAATGAAGACCTTCTTCTCTGCAATAGTATCCCGAATGAAATGATACTTCACTTCAATATGCTTTGTCCTCTCATGATACATCTGGTCTTTCGTCAAATGAATAGCACTCTGGTTGTCACAATAAATAATAGTAACCCCTTGATGTAGGGATAACTCGCCGAATAAACCTCTTAACCATAATGTTTCTTTGATAGCCTTAGTGACTGTCATATATTCTACTTCAGTAGTAGATAAAGCCACCACATGTTGTAAAGTAGCTTTCCAACTAACAGCACAACCTCCAATGCAAAATACATAACCTGTCAGAGATCTGCGTCTATCGAGATCAACGGCATAATCAGAATTTACAAAATCAACCAAAGTGTTGCTGGCTCTACCAAACTCTAAACAAAAGTTTGAAGTGCCCTTCAAGTATCTGAGAATCCATTTCACCGCCTGCTAATGTTCTTTGTCAGGATTGGCTATATATCTACTCACGACATTAACAGCTTGTGAAATATCAGGATGAGTACATACTATTGCATACATAATATTGCCGACGGCACTAGAATATGGAACCAGTGCCATATTATCCTCCTCTTCTTGTGATTGTGGTGATTGAGCAGCAGATAATCTAAAATGAGTAGCAAGAGGAGTACTAATTGCTTTGGCATCTCGCATGCAAAATTTCTCCAAAACTTTATTGAGATAATTCTCCTAGGTAAGAATAATTTACCAACTCCTCGATTATGTCTTATCTCTACGCCAAGAATTTTCTTTGCTGCTCCCAAATCTTTCATCTCAGACTCACCATGCAATAAGGCCTTCAAATGGTGAATATCTATGGCATTCTTGGCAGCAATGGGCATATCACGAACATATAATAACAAATAGATGAATGAGCCGTCATCTAACTTCCGAAAGTAAACATAACTATCATATATGCTCCTAGAGAAATCATGACCCAATATAAATGAATCAAACCTCTTGTACCATTGTCTTGGGGACTGCTTCAATCTGTACAAGGATTTCTTCAACAAACACACTTGGTCTTCCTTTCCTGCAACTTCAAAACCTTCAGGTTGTTTCATATAAATCTACTCATCTAATTCGCCATGCAGGAATGTTGTCTTGATATCAAGTTGTTCTAATTCCAAATCAAACATGGTAACCAATGCAAGTAATACACGAATAGAGCTATGTTTCACCACTGGTAAGAAAATATCATTAAAATCAACACCTTGTACCTGACTGTAGCCCTTTGCAACTAAATGTGCCTTATATCTTTCATTTTCAGTACCTGAAGTACCTTCTTTTCTTTTAAAGACCCATTTGCAGCCAACAATTTTCTTATCCTTTGGCGGCTTCACCAAAACTCAAGTATCATTCTTGTGCAAAGATTCCATTTCTTGATTCATGGCCACCACCCACTTATCAGCATCAACACTTGAAACTGCCTCTGTATATGTGGAAGGTTCACCATCTCCACCTGTTTCCTGTGCCACTGATAAAGTATATGTAACTAAATTTGCATACCTTTGTGGTGGTCGAATCTCTCATCTTAGTCTGTCTTTGGTTATGGAATGTTCTTCTTCTATTGGTTCATCTTCACTACACCAAAACAAAGAGTTTTTTGACACTTATGCCTAGACACATTTAATAAGTCATCATCATCATCATCATCATCATCATCCAGTCTGAAATCCCGCATTGAAGCGAGGTCTGGGGAGGTCTGATAGTACGCAGCCTTACCCCTATACAGTAGAGAAGCTGTTTCTGGTGGACCCATATGCAAATGAGACAATATACGAATGATACAAGATACAGAAAAATAAACAGAAAATAAAAGAAAATACAAAGAATGGGGAATACTTGAAGGGGGAAGGCTGTACGAGCCGAATAGGCTACCAATTCCCATCCCTCCTTATCTCGAAGTAGGTAAGGTGGCCATCCTCAGAACCCCTATTTGGGGTGGCCCCTTAGTGACCCTCCGCACCTGTCGTGTAAACTGCACAGCATGCCCCAACATCTCCTTGGCAGTACCGTACAGCTTTTGAGAATTTGGTACGGTTAATCCGTTACCCTTATTCGGTCTCTCCAAACTGTTCTACAACTAGACACATTTAATAAGTGTCTTAAATAATCTAAAAATTGATAGAATTTTTAGACATTTATTTAAGACAACAAAATTTGTCTAAAAAATATACTAAATAATTGTCACTAATAAACTAAATTGGTAGAATTTTTAGACATTTATTTAAGACAACAAAATTTGTCTAAAATTTATTGCTTTAAATATTTTATAAAATTAATTTATTTTTACATTTTATTTAATCTTTAATTATTATCACTAATAAACTGTAATTATATTGTTGTAACAATCAAATATTGTTAAAATCTAGTTAAAAAGATTATAAAGGGACATTCTCTAGAAGATTTTTGCAAATACGAAACTCCTCCCGCTAAAAGTTAGAGAAATGAAAGAGCATCAAACTTCACACGAATATTCTTTTTGATAACAGAATCGAAAGAGATCTCTGGTTGCTCTCTTTCCTTGTCTTCTCAGTGAGAAAATGTTCTAGAAAATGGACTCTTGCTTTGATTACACGCATTAGGAGTTTTCTTTTTTATTTCGCCAAGATCTCTTCTCAATTCCACTTGTAATTCTTGTATTCTATCTTCCTATGATTTCGTTCATTTCAGTTTGTTTCTTTTTTTTGGATTTTTTTTTATTTTGGCTTTGTTTTTTGCAGGTTTTGATTGGCAATGGCGTTGATGAAGGGATTATCTGATGTAAGCGTCGAAAAGTATCAGCCCGGTAGATTTCGATTTCCTGTCACTTTCGTCATTGTTTTGTTACTTCTCGCACCGTTTGAATTGAAGGAGTCTGATTTCTGTCCCTGGTGGCTCTTCCGAGTCAAGATCGGTGATATGTGGAATCATGAAGAGGTCATCTATCTCTTTACCAACCTTCTCATTTCTTAAGTCTTGTATCTGTGGCATTAAACATTCTAAATTTAATTCAATTTTTTGTTAGGTGGTCTTTAACTTTGTTGTTATGAGCCATTTTAAGGTGTTTATGGCTTTTCTTCCTCCCAACAATTATCAGTTCATTTACCATAAAAGTTGTCGCCTTTTAAAAGTCTGCTTTGCAGTTCAATTTATCTCTGCTCTTGCTTCTTTTTCAGGTCCATTTTATATAAGAAAACAAAACTTCCTGGAAATTTTGATTATCTGTTCTCATTATTTGATAGTTGAAATTCCTTGTATGGACCATTGTCTTGGCGGGGATTTGTTTTGGTTTCTTCTCTTAACAGGGAAGAATGAGGGTAACTTTATCTCTTCCATAGTTGTATTGTTTCTGCACAACTTGAACCGAAACAATACCAAACAACTCAAATTCGATTCAAATTGGTTATCTGTTTATGCTGGAGAATATGGACTTCTCTGTCCCTTCAAAACCAAAACATGTGTGTTGAAAATTTAATGTTTCTGTTCGATGTTTCATTCCACAAGTTGCGGTGACCTATAAGTTCAACTTAAGTGTTGAAGTTAGGTTTCTTTGACTATGTCTTTTTTCTTCCTTCTATATTTTTCATTTTCATTTATCATTTTTCGTAATTTTGGAAAGAATCGCTATTGATTTGAAGGACTTAAAAATTTGCATGGGTCCTAGCTCAGACAGCACCTTTTCTCCCATCTTTGGATTTGTTCTGCCAACTGGATATAATTGCAGATCTTGTTCTTTGCAATTGGGGTTCTGTATCACGACTATATAACACCATCTGGTGATTGTCTCCTCAATAGTAGTAGTGATGATGTTCTCCAATCGTTTATGGAACTCTTAACCCTTTTTCTTTTTTTTTGTTTAAGCTTATGTTACAACTGTTCAAGTGCTGAATATGTTCTTTCTTCGAAGTTTCCCTTTCAAGTGAAACCAATCTGAAAATTTTATGTCTTGCTTTGAATTGGCAGAGTGTTGATCTGTTGAAGCAAAAGCTTATGTGCACAACCATGGAGCTAGAGTCGCTGAAGGTTGAAGCAAATGAAGAAATGAGAAAGCACAAGGAGAATATGAGACAACTAATAAACCTGCTAAAGTTGGCTTACCAAGAAAGGGATGAAGCTAAAGACCAACTGCAAAAACTTGTTAACAAGCTAATGCCTTCAAGCCCTACTGATTTAGGCCCTCTGGTTCCTCACGGACAACCAGAAAGTCCCTTTGTTATGACCACAAAAGCCAACTCCAGCATAACTGAATCTAGCAGTTTATCTGATACACACAACCACCCATCTCATGGCTCTTCGCCTGTGGATTCCTTCTTTGATACTGTTAGCTCGCCGGATTTCTCGAGCATTAACATGGCGGATTCCAGTCAACTGGGGTTTGCTAATAACACTCCTGTTCGGCAGTACACTGGCGCTATGTCCACAGGCGTAATTGGTCCAGCAGCGGTTAAAATTGACCCAACCGATGCTCTAATGGATAATCTTGTCAAGGGAAAAGCACTGCCACAAAAGGGAAAACTTTTAGAGGCAGTGATGGAGTCAGCGCCTCTTCTCCAGACACTGCTTCTTGCAGGGCCACTTCCTAGGTGGAGAAATCCTCCTCCACTGCAGCCTTTCAACATTCCACCTGTTTCGATTAAAGATTGTGAGGCTGCAAAGTCTGCTCATCAAAAGCCAGCTGCAATTGCAAGTGTTATTCCTCACAAACAAATTTCTCAATCCTGCGTGGAGCTGTCTCGTGTATCTTCACAAACGTGCTCTGCTTCCATGCTCAATTTTTCTTCTGGTGCTGCAGGCAATGGATGGCTTCTAAATTGTGGTGTCATCAACCGAATTCCGGCTGGCAAGCGGCAGAGATTGCAATGAGATTTTGATATTTCCCTTTTTTCTTGTTTTAGAATCTGATTGCAGCTGTTGGTGTAAATGGTATACCTTACTTTTCTGGGTTTGAATGACACACAGCTTAGTTAATTTTGTTTGTTTGCTTACTTGTATATGGGAAATGCTATCTGTTCTGATCTGGTTAAAACCAGCTCTATTTACTTACTGAATGAGCAACAATTATTGATAGATTAGGATTAGGTCCTTAAATGAAGAATAAACTGTTGTCGAAGAGAAACGGGATAGTCGAATATTGTTCCTTTAGACAGACAATCTACATCTGAAAGGCCATACCGAACTTAAAATAGTGCAATCCTTTTGACAACAGATTCCTATGATGTTGCTTGCTTAATTGTATCAAAACTTGGTAGAGTTGCTTGTATAACCACTAAACCTTATGACAAATTAGCGCCATGGTGCTGCAAAAACAAATTAATGGAAAGACAAGGACTGAGTCAACATTATATTGGTTCACAGCCACCTACCTCCCAAGTAAGCTTTGATGCTCCTTAGAAACTGGTTATAGAAAGTCCCAACGCCGGATTCACATGTCATTTGGTGTCCTACCTCACTTGAATTTATGAGCATTGAATTGAATTGATTTTCCTATTCCCATGAAATTGCTACTCTTAGTTTATAAGTTGTTGCAAGATAAAGCTTGCTTTGTATGCCAAACTAGTTTCGAGTATTCAACTGAAAGATCAACTGAGTTCTTTAATTCCATCATTAGCAAAATATTCCTGCAATGGCCTGTGCAGTTACATATGCACACACGGCGCCATTATATGCTAGGATTTAGGACACACACACACACATATATAAAATAAAAATGAGTTTGTATCACCAATTATTGTGCTTTTGATAAAGCTTAGTGTACAATTGGCCGAGAGTCCCCTTGGATTATCTGAGACGCAATGTGGCAAAGATGACTCATAATTCCCCTAAATGACAACAGCTTCCTACGGACTTGATGAATCTATTTGGATAGACCAAACTTTGATACCATCTAACTTAGTGACGTAATATATTCTGTATTTGCTGCGCCGGTCCATGGACTGCAGAATTCTCAATCTTATCAACAACATCTATGTCCATATCTCTTTCTACATTGGTTTTATAAGCGAAGACTCAGTAGCCAGTACTCACGCTATTTCAGTAAGCGAAACTATCCATGAACAGAGATTCCCTCTAGCCAATTGGTTGCTTCCACCTGAGCTTTCTGAAATCCAATTTGCAAATTGGAACGCATTTTTCATCTCAAGTTCTACTGCACCATTTTGTTCTTTGTCATCCGCTGCTCAAAGATACTGATGAGACAGCTTTATTTCATATGGAACTGTATAACTTTTTCAAGCAATCTGGTTCATGAGAGCCCTCCGAGCGAGTTCATCTCACAAAACAATCCATGCCAATCTGACATCAACCATGGACTGTACTCCAACATTACGCAATCTCTCCCCATCACCATCTTCGAGAACAAGAACGAAAAAGAGTTCAAACCCAGGAATAACGAATGCGCGGTTTGCTTGAATGAATACGAAGAAGGTGAATCACTGAAGCATCTACCGCGCTGCAGTCATATGTTTCATGCTGCTTGTATTGATTCTTGGTTCAAATATCACTTATATTGCCCTCTCTGCAGATCACAGATCTTCAATCTCAATTGTCATGATCAATCTCCACTTACTTGTACGGGCACGTTACTAGAGACTCTGATGAGGGAAGAATTTGTCAGAGAAAGAGCAGAAATTTACATGATGATTCGCACCAGAATCATACAGAACTTGGCGAGTATACCTCAAGAAACAGGTCCGAGCATTGATTCAACTTCATCCCATTGATTCCTAACCTTCCTTTTCCCTGGTGTATGGGAATTTAGGAACCATCTATTCTTTAAATCACTGGGATGAAAAACTCCAATGGACTAAAAAAATACTCTCAAAAAGAGTAATCCTAAGTACTCCAGGATTATTTGGCTTCTGTGGTACGAAGCATAGAGGGAGAGAAATAATAGAATCTTTCGATAGTAGTGGTGTTAATCCTGGCAATTCGACATTCAGAGTTTTTCTTATTTCTATTATGTCAGAGAGAGAGTACCTTGTATATTGCAACCTTCTACTATTTTACTGAGCTGTGCTATTTGTTTTTAATTAGATTCTTTGCCAATCTGTAAGTATACTATGTGTGGATAGTTTTCCAGATAACTGGAGAACTTCAACATAAAACACAAAAAAATTCCTGAAGCCAAAAAAAAAAAAAGGGAAGAAAGAGTTTCAGGTATGGCCCTATGCATGTTCTAGTCAACTTGCAGTTAAACAGAATTGAATTGAACAGCATATTATGATGTCAACAGAGTGTTATGATCAATGAACTCACTTTGAAGAGAGAAATCTCCTCCTTTGGTTATTTAGACTGCAAACCAGTAAAACATTTCAAGAAACGGCAAAGAATTTGGGTAACTTGACATGTTTTTTTTTTTCCAAATTTATTGCTACTTACACATTTCACCGGTCTTTCATGTATCATATAATTTCTACACTTTATATTATCCATAATATTGAGTTTGCTATATTTATCAAAATACTTCTAAAACATTAATAAGATTTTTGTATGCTTGTTCTATATAAACCACATATGAAACACTTATTTGTATGCTTGTTCTATATGAAACACTTACAAGCATATTCACTTGTACAACAATACATTATAAGTAAATTAAGGTAGTGTTTCTATTACTAGTTGAGAGTACTTAGGAACATTTAGAATTTAACCACTCCCAATTTACTAGAAATGCTTTTGAATGACATTGGTGTAGAAATTTCATATATTTAACGAAAGCATTTAGGATTATTCAATAGCATTTTACACACTTAAATTGAATTGGTACATGAATGATAAAAGTATTAGAAATACTTGAATTGGAAAACATATTTATAGTTCCTAAGATTATTGAGTTACCATTGAAAAAAATTTAGAATTGTAAGAAGTTGGCCTAACCTTTTTTTGTTTTTACCTCTCTCACTATTTTAAAGTAATATTGTAGATGATGTTAACTAATACTTTATAAGTCACTCATATAGGCTTATGAGATGGTAAAAGAGAATTAATCTTATTAGTCAACGAATCAAAATTTTCAATGTGTCCTAATAGTCTTACATGATAATTACATCCCACTCAAAAAACTTGCTAAGAAGATGAAGTCCAATCTAAGATCCTAAATGTTACCATGGACCTATAGGTCTTTATTGACTCAATAGTAAAATAAAATACTAATTAATTGTACTTCACATAGAAAAATTCATACATTTTCGTAAATGAGAAAAACTAAATGCGATTTTTAACAATTTCATTGAAAATATTTTGAAAATGACTCAATTGGTTTAAATAATAAATTTAACAAGTTTGTGCACAATTTTGAAAAACATCTCAACATAAAGAACTCAATTAAGGGAACCATCTATATTAGACCATGGTAATTAATTTGTCATAATCAACATACAATTCTCTACATTCATAAGCATAAACAATTAAATAACCGAACCCTTTGATGTAGTTCTAGAGTAGTGTGACTTGAATTATAATTTATGTATAACTATATCAATCTAGTCTTTAATTGAGACTTTGTTGTCAAAATAAAATTCATGATCCTTAAAAAAAGTCCATTAATCTTATAAAAAAATTAATCAACAAAATATGACCCACTTTATTAACAACAATACAGATCAATATGAAAAAATTCATCTGCTTCCACAAAGAAGTCAAAGCACATCTCAAGATAAGAAGAATTTGTGAACATATACAATAATATAATAGCTTTCACGTATTTCAAATATCACATTATAAAAACTAAGTGCAAAATTTGTAACTTAATTAATAAAAGTACTAAAAGAATGTACTATAAAGGTCATAAACTCCCACTATACCAAAATATCAAAAGACAACACAATACTTATGTTACCTAAATGTCTACGAAAATCTATAAGGCTAAACTCCATAGTTAATTGGTTAGCTAACATGTTTGTGGTGATAATATACTCATAAACACATCACCATCATCAACATATCTTCAAACCTTAAAATACTTAAGCTCAACATACTTGGTACCATCAGTGTTCTTTGTATTCTTAGAAAAGAATATATATACATGTTGGTTGTCATAGTGAATCTTGTTGGGCTTAGAAATAGAATTAATGATCATAAACCTTAAATGAAGTTCTCCAACCACTTGACATATGCTTGATGCGTATGAAATATAAACATTTTTCCAAGTATTTTGCTTTGTTTTCAGGCTAAATTATTTTGATTTACTTAGTTTTAAATATATTTTAGATAATTGAGAAATTTTGACTTTGGCATGAGATTTGTCATGAACTAGAGACTATTTGAAACAAAATATAAAAATCACAATTATTGATTGATTTATCGTGGATCAATTATAAAGAAAACACGACTTAGAGCATGACTTGGAGAGAGATGGAATGGTGTATAGAAAATAGGAAGAATGACACAGCTTGAGCTATTATCGTGCCTAAGATCATGTGTTTGCTAGAAAAGAAATAGAGAGATCCATAGTATAAGGCATAGGTGTGCCCGAGCTTGTGTCATTCTCCTAGAATAAGTAAAGAGATCTATGGCTTGGGATACAACCATATACCAAATCTTGTCTCAAGTAGATAAAACATATTTTAAATGAATAAACTATAATTTTTAGAGGATTTTTGGAGACTTTACAGATCTTAACATTCTTTTCTCTTCAAAATTCTAGGATTAGCTGTCAGGAGGTGCACCAACCCTCTGAAGGTTAATTGTAAATCCATTCTTATTAGAGAAACAAGATTTAGACTCACCTCAATATATTAAGTTGTTTAAGATACAAGGATCATCATCTAAAATTATTTCTATCATGATTTCTTTGGTTCTTTTTATTATTTTCATTAGTTTGAACATGATTTATGGCTAACCTATATTTACATAGGAAAACTCTAGTATTTATCTTCATATGGATTGATTTGATTTCATTTACAATGTCAGACCCCGATTTCGGAGTCTGACTCTTGCTTGCTCTGATACCATAAACTGTCAGCCACGATTTCGGAGTCCGAATCTTGCTCTTCATGCATGCTCTGATACCATACACTGTTAGACCCCGTTATCGGAGTTCGACTCATGACTTGCATTCTCTGATACCATAAACTGAGGGACCCCGATTCTGGAGTCTAACGCTTTCAGGCATACTTGCTCTGTTACTTTCATGCATGCAGACTATCTTCATACGTAAGTTATCACCCAATGATAACACCTTGATTACTTTCGGATTATCT
>JAOQMS010000001.1:29030834-29040954 GCA_027563885.1 Erythroxylum longipes | reverse complement strand
ACCAAATGTTATATCAAAACCAATAGGTTGAAGTTGTCTTCTATCAGTAGCTGCCCACAAATTGGTCTCTATAAATTGTAAACCTGAAAATTTAAATAAATAAAATCCTAAAAATATTTAATATTCTTTTTTTGTGTGATAAGTTTTAACATAATTTAATTTAATTTAGACCCGACACAATGCAAACGTATATAGAGTACCCTTGTTCACAAGTTGTTCTCCGACACTCCACTTGTTTAGAGCTAGAACACAAGCGAGTGTGGAGGACAGAGAGTCCTTGACGAGCAATGGATGTGCATCATCATGGCACCATGATCCATCAGGTCGTTGGTGTTTCATCACCCAATCCAAGCTTTCCGGGAACAACGGTTCTGATTGCTTCTTCTTCTCCTCTCGAGACGGGACCATGGCCACCCATGCAGTGTCATACGGTGACGCCGACAGCTTCACGTTTCCCAGAACCTCGGACGCCGCTCTCTTCACTACCGTTCTCGATTTTTCTACAACCTAACACATTCACGTCAAATTGATTCAAATCAAACACCATTTTTGAATGAGCAAGAACCAGAAGAGACGAGAGTACTATTTAGTGATCAATATCTTACAGAGCCAACTTCACGAATAACTTTAGGATCGATGGGCGTTTGAGAACGAACACCTGTTCTTTGTCAATTTCCAAACACAAGCATGTGTTAAGTTCACAAAGTTGATGATGATGATAATGTAAATGATGATATTTACAGAATCTTACCTGATGAGATAGGTGTGGTTTCATAGTGTTGAGTAAGTCTTGAGGTAATTGGTTTCACAAACAACATGATGTAGGAGAGAGAAAACGGTAAAAGTTTATTTTTTCAGAGGAAGACCGGTTATTTATAGAGTTACTTGAAACACAGATTGTTTGGTGTTAAGGATTGGGTTAAGATACAAGTAGTCCTAGCGAATGTCATAATTGTTATTATCTGTTAAGATACAAGTAGTCGCAGTGAATATCATAATTAAATAATCCACGTGCTCCTGTATACCCAAAGGGCCCGAATGCAGAAACAACCATTGATTCTTTGATGACTTTTAACCCACTCCAATGCACTTATAATAAAAGATTTTTTATTAAATTTCTATCAGTTTAAAAGTTGGAGTTAATTTCAATTCGACTAATCATATATAATAGGTTAATAAAAGGAGCCTGTTAAAGCTTAAAATGAAAGGAGCTTATTAATTGTTCAATACAAAAGAGCATATTAACGTTCAAAATGAAAGGAGCCTATTAATGAAAGGAACCTGTAAAAGTTTAAAACAAAAGAAATCTTTTGTAATATTAAAACGAATGAGCCTATCCTCAAAGTGAAGGAGCCTCTAGAAAATTTAAACACAAACACTATAATATGAAATTTTAAAAATTAAGAGAAAAAGAGTGACACGGTCGATTTATATTAGAACTTATAACGAAACTTACGTCCAGTCCTTAAGTATTCAACTTGAGTATTTTACTATAAACTCCAAGAAGTAAATTCTGACGAGCCTCTCTCCAAGCTCACAAGTACACATTTTCAAGGTTGAAGTTCAAGGTTCTTCAACCTTTCACACTCTTAGTGTTTAAAAAGCCTCTACAAGCTCTCAACAAAAATAAATGTAATATTTGCTCAATGTAAGCTTCAAGGAATAACAATCTATCTCAATAAAGTTTTTTTAGTTTCTAAGGCATAAAGAGTTTGATGACTTTCAAGAATATTGATACTACTGGTGTATTTCAAAATTATGATTTACTCGTAAAATGCAATTGCTCTTTCTTAAATAGGCATTTTCTTCAACTAGTTGTTGCTCCACTTATATTCTAAGTTGACATTGAGTCTAGAGAATCTTCAATATCATCTTTCTAATCTCCACTTATATTTAAAGAATATATCTCCACTTATATTCTACATCTTCATCAAATTGAGTCTAAAGAATCTTCAATATCATCGACATTGAGTTGACAATGAGTCTAAAGAATCTTCTAAAACATGATCTCGTGTGATGTCTATATGGTTGATCTTAGAATGATGCGCAAGATTTTTAGAAAGATTGATTGCACTTATACTGTCACATAATATACGAATATGATCAAAGTTTATAGCAAAACCTTTGAGTTGTTTCATCCATAAGATTTGAGTACACCTGTTGGTAGCTGCTATATATTCTGTTTCAGTTGTCGAAAGCATTGTGCAATTTTTTTTCTTACAAGACCAAAAAACTAGACATCCTATAAGAAATTGACAGTGACCACTTGTACTTTTTCTATCAACTTTATCACCTGTATAATTTGCATCACAATAGCCAACTATGTTAAATGAATCAATTTTTGGATACCATAATCCAAAATCCATAGTTTCGAGAAGATAATGAAAGATCCTCTTGACTACTTGAAGGTGGCTTTCTTTTGGATTTGATTAAAAGTGTGCGCAAAGACACGTACTAAGCATAATATTTGGTCTTGAGGTTGTAAGATATAGAAGTGATCCAATCATTCCTTTATATATTTTTTTCATCCGTACTTATTCATCCTTATCAAGTTTAGTTCTAGTATACATAGGAGTACCCATCGGCTTGACATTCTTAAAATGATATTTCTTGATGAGTTCCTTTGTGTATTTGTTTTGACTAATGAAGATTCCTTTTTCTATTTGCCTAATTTGTAACCCAAGAAAGAAAGATGGTTCTCCCATCATACTCATTTCAAACTCCCCCTACATCAAGGCTGAGAATTCTTCACAGAAGGATGGATTAGTGGCATTAAATATTATGTCATCAAAGTACATTTGCACTATGAGTAAATCATTTTCTTTTTTCTTAATAAATAAGGTTTTTATCTACCTTTCCTCTTTCAAATTTATTCTTAAGCAGAAAGTTACTTAATCTCTTATACCATGCTCAAGGAGCCAACTTTAGACCATACAAAGCTTTAGTTAACTTCATCATGTAATCAGGATGGTTTCCATTCTCAAAACCTGGAGGTTGCTTAATAAATACTTCTTTGTTAATATATCCATTTAAGAAGGCACTTTTGACATCCATTTGGAATAATTTAAATTTTTTATAACATGTAAAAGCAAGTAAAATTCTAATCGATTCCAATATAGCAACAGATGTATAAGTCTCATCAAAATCAATACCTTCATGTTGATTATAGCTTGAGCTACAAGTCTGGCTTTTTTTCTTACCACCTTACCATTTTTGTCAAGTATGTTTCGAAATACACAATGAGTTCCAATGACTAACTTGTTTTGTGGATGAGGTGCTAGATTCCAAACTTTGTTCTTATCAAACTGATTTAGTTCGTTTTTCATAGCTGAAACCCAATATTCATCAGTAAGAGCCTCTTCAACAGTTTTTAGTGCTAATTATGAAATGAGAGTATAATTGTTTTTAAAATATGATTTGGTTCTTAAACTTTCAAAAGGGTCTCCTAGAATATACTGAAGTGTATAAAGACCTCTCCATTCTCTTAGTGTTCTTCGTTGCATAGGTTTCTGTTGAGATGTTCTTGGAGAAGGAGCTTGCTCTGTCCTAGTTTCAGAAGGACCTTTTTGATCTTGTAATTTTGAAGGTACTATAGGTGTAGTTTAAGTCTGCAACAAATTTTTAGGAACTAAAAGATTCCCTTCATCATCTAAATCAGCTGTTATTGTTAAGGCTAGTGCTTCATCAAATACCACATGTATTGATTCTTCTATCTTCTTTGTTCTTTTATTATAAAATCTAAATCCTTTATTAGCAATGCTGTAACCTAAAAAAATAGCTTTATCTAATCTCTCATCAAATTTTCCAAGATTATCTTTTCCATTATTTAATACGAAGCACATGCATCCAAACACTCGAAAGTAAGCAACATTTGGTTTTCTTCCTTGCTACAACTCATAAGGAGTCTTTTTGAGAATAGGTCTTATAAGGCACTTGTTAAGTATGTAATAAGCATTAGATACAGCTCCTGCCTAGTAACCATGAGGTATACTACTTTCACACAGCATTGTCTTGGCCATATCAATAAGAGTACTCCTGTTTTTTTTCTCAACAAATCCATTTTGCTAAGGAGTCCTTGGGTATGAAAAATTATCAGTTATTCCATTTTCTTTACAGAAATGTTCAAATTTTCTGTTATCGAATTCTCCTTCATGATCGCTCTAAATTGATGTAATGCAATAACCTTTTTCAATCTGAATTTTTCTGCAAAACTTCTCAAAAACTTCAAAATTATCATCCTTATTTGATAGAAAATAAACCCATATAAATCTAGAATAATCATCTACTATAATAAAACCATAATGTTTACCACCAAAGCTTTGAGTCCTAGTAGGACCAAATAAAGCCATATGTATAAGTTCAAGTGGTTGGTTAGTAAAAACAATATTTTTAAGGAAAGCTACTTCTAATTTGTTTTCCTTTTAAATAAGCTTCGTAAACCTGATTACTCTTAAACTACAAGTTTGGTAGTCCTCTTACTAACTCATTTTTAGATAATTTTGATAAAATGCTCATTCTAGCATGTCCAAATATTCTATGCCAGATAAATGAATCCTTTTCTAGTGAAACAAAATACTTAACATTTTGTGAAGACATGTCTTCCAAGTTAGCACAGTATATATTCTGATTTCTAAAGCTAACAAATATAATATTATCATTAAGATTATCAATTATTTCACAATGGGATGCATAGAAAGTGACTCTATAACCCTTATCATATAGTTAACTTACACTTAATAAGTTATGTTTCAATCCATCAATATAAAGAACATTATCAATAGAAGCAGAATTAAAGTCACCAATTTTACCAATTCCAATGACTTTTGCCTTGTTTTTGTTAGCAAAGACAACATTACCTACATCTTTTCTTTCAATATAGTTGAAATGTGATATTTAACTTGCCATGTGTCTCAAATAACCACTATCAACTATCCATTGATTTTCTCTTATCTCTGTTTTGAAACATATTTGTAGAATGTACTAACTCATTTTAGGTACCCAAATTTTTCTGGGTCCTTTCAGGTTAGTAGTTTAACCTTTTGGTCTCCAAACATACGTTTGTGATAATTTTTTCATTCTCCAAAAGTTATAGGAATGACTAATATGACCATGTCTGCCATAATAAATAAATGCATAACAGATGAATGAGAGTTACTATTTATCAGGTTTTTACTGTTTTAACTATAGCTACTGCTGGATTTAACAAAGAAATTCTTGTATGACCTAATATTATTATTTTCAATATATCTTATTCCAGCCTTATCAAAAACACCTTTACTATTCCCAAGTAATGCATTAAGATTATTCCTTCCATTGACAAAATTAGAAAGATCTTTTTCTAGAGAAATGTTTTTTTTGGCAAATTTCTCTTTCTCAAGTTCTAAAGCAACAACTTTTTCTTCTAATTGTTTTAACTTAACTTAATTATTTTCAAGCAATGCATTCTCTAACTGACTTACCTATTATTCCAAAAATTCCTTTTCAGAGACTTTTTACTTATTATCTTTTTCAAGTGACATATTTTTAGACAACAATTTTTTATTCAAAGATTCTAATAATTTAATCTTATTCGTTAAGGATGCATCATTATTCTTGGACTTCTCAACCTTTTTGAAATACTACGCTGTTAATTTTTTATACTGATCATACAGTTCACGATATTTATCTTTTAATACGGTCAGAATAATATATCTCATCTTCTCCTGATTCAACCATAAAACAAATATTGCTGACTTCTTTAGGCTGTTCTTTTTCAAAGTTTTCAAAATCCTCATCTGACTAAGCTGCAGTCATAGCTTGCTTTCTGAGTTTTCTATTCTCTGTTTTGTCCTTTTGAAGAGGACATTTTGGTCTTATATGTCCAAGCTTCTTGTAATGATAACATATGATTTGATTGTTTTGTGTATTGTTACTATCGTTGCTACCTTTTGATAGGAACCTATTATTTCCAGTTTTCTTGCTCTCTCCTCTTTTCCTCATTAGCTTCTTTTTGTAGAAGCGTGCGTATTTTCTAACCATGAAATTGAATTCATCATCTCCATTTATTTGCAACTTAGTTTCGCTTTCATCACTGTTTGATGTATTTGATTCATTAGCTACCTTTAGTGTCATTCCTCTCTTTATAAGGATCCTTTATCTCACCTAATCTTGACTTCATAGATCATCAAATTTCTTCTTAACCAATCGAGTGAGATAGTGTCGAGATCCTTTGCAATTTCTAAAGCTACCACTTTAGGTCTCCGTTCCTTTAGCAGTGACCTTAGAATCTTTATTACAAGCTCATCATTGGGATATATCTTTCCTAAGTTCTTTAAGGTTATGATGATGTTGTTGAAATGTCCAAAGAATTTGTCTATAGTTTCTCCCTGTTTCATGCAAATAGTTTCATATTGATGCCCTAAAAGACTTATTCTATGTTTCTTTACCTCATTCATTCTTTTAAAAGTAACTAGAAAATTTGTCAAAAAAGAAAAAAGCCCTAACTCTGAATCAAGGGAAGAAGAAGAATCTCGAAAGAGAAAAAGGGAAATGAAAATCCCGAAGGACATAGTTTCGCAAAAACTTGGTTCTATTACAGTTGCTTGTAATTATATCTGTCTGTTACTAGATATAAAGCAACTGTTAATTTTTTACAACAAACGAAAATAGAAAAATAAATATGAAATTAAATAGATCAACAATTGAGATTTGGTAACGCAGTTTGACACACTTTGCCTACATCTACGGGGCCCTCACCTAGCTTAATACTTTCACTAATGACATTAGTTTTATATAAGGCCTTATTGAGTCAACTCACTCAACCCTCGACACTATTCCTCATTCTCACAACATGTGAAAGTATTTCATACCTAGTAACACAACTGACTTGTGTTAACCTCAACAGAGGATTTTTGCAAACAACTTTTACCAAAAAAGATAATAAACGAACAACTCAAGTGATTGAAAGAAATTTAAATAAAAACAAAAACACTTTACTTATAAAGAAACACTTCCCTAAAAACTCTTTCCAAGACGGATTTGAAAATTGTTCACCAATTGAATAGTTGTAATCACCAATCACCGTAGCCAACATGAGAGGATCCCATCAAAGAACAAAGACATGGGTTGCATGAACAACTCAATTGGAAGTAAGCCACATCTCAACCTTTGCAGCAATGATGTCTTTTTTTAGCAATAATATGTTTTCGAGAATAATCAAAAGAGAATAACAATGGAAGACAGTCGTAGACACATGCATAAGCTAGTTCACCTCTTCACAAAGAAGTCTTCACTGAGTAGAGTACTTCATTCAGCACCCACCTATAGTCACATGATTTACACCCATATCTTTTACAAGATTAAGTCTTTATCCAAGTTAAACAAGAATTGTTATTTAATCACACCAAAACAACAATCCTTAACCTATGGTCTAGCTAGCATTACCCAATCAAATTCAATGTATCATCTACCTTATCTTGATTTGAATTTGAAACTACATTATCTTGGAGATCCAATTATCAAAAATGCCAAAACTAAATAATGAGATATATAACATATATTTTTGCCAACACTAAATAACCCTTTTTGGCATTATTTGTTACAATTATGAAACACCCCTTAAGAAAGATAATTGGACATATAACATCGAGTTCTGAATTCATATGACAAAGACTCCCCCTTAATCCAAGGTCCAAATATAGACAATATCATCTAAGATTAACAATCATCTCAACATAAGCAAAACATAAAAGATAATGTAGCAACCAACACAACCAACACAAACCCAAGTCGTCTCCCCCTTTGGGATAATGCATGTAAAAAAGCAAGACTAATAGTTACGCATATACCTTGAAATCTCCCCCTATATAGAACAGTCACCAAAAACAATTTGATATGTTCCCCTTGGGACAAAACACTGCCAAAATGAAGAATGCCTTCAATGCAATCAATCTCAGCGAATAAAGAAGCATAAAAATATCAGTAGATGCAACGAAAGAATCATAAGCATGCCAAGATAACAATTTACCACCAGTCAAAACGCTAGCTAATATATCAGTACTCACATCAGAGCCATCTGCATACAACTGATTAAATTCATAAACCCCAAAAATATATTCAATGAATCATAATCAAACTTAATCAATCTCCTCCTCATTTAAACCATATGAAAGTGTATTGCCTAGAGTCATACTACTCACGATATAGAGAGAAACCAAGATAAAACTTGAAAAACCCAAATCTTAGAAAACCCATAAATAAAAACTCAGAAAGCCTAGACGATAACTTAGAAAGCCTCCTTTAAAAAAAACAATATCAACATATACTTCAAAAATGTAAAGCACATAGTCCTTTTGCCCCTCAAAGAAATTAAAACCTGGACTTATTCCTTATCACATTAACTCTGTCATCAGATGTCTAGTTGATTCCTCCCTCATAAGCAACCAACTGGTCTTTTGTTTGAACAATTTCTTTAATAGCAGCAACTAATTGTGAATTTGGACAGTTTCTTGTTTTTCCTTCACTACGTCTTTGTGCTTGTAATTGACCCTTTTTAACCCAAGTATGCTTTGGTAATATGGGTTGCTAGTGGAAATTTAATTAAGAATGTCTAGATTTTTAGTTTTGACCCTTTGAAACATTATTTTTAACAACTTGTAACATTTTGGTCTTATCTGCTCGATAACCCCATAAAAATGACATGTAGGTATAAATTTTTGATTCTTCATTGAGATTTCTCCTTGGACAACTTTGATTGCACCACTTTTCTCATCATTAGACTTAGAACATTCACCTTTATAGCCAATGCCTTGAAGATCTCCTTTAGCCTTACTAATTTCCAACAACTTTTATAACTTTTCGGTACCTCCATTTAACATTCTTATTCCTGTTTCCATACTAACTATCTTCAACTTTGTTTTATCAAGTTCATCTATTGTAGATAGCAATTTCGTCTCTAAATCTTGAATGATGTTCTTCATAGAAGAGTTTTCTTTTTTTAGCTTTTCATTTTCTTACATGTTTGCACCCTTTTTGCATACATCAACTCATAGGCTTCATAAATATCCTCCTTTATGTCATCTGAGTCACTGTCATTACTATCATAATCTAAGATTAAGCTTTAAGCTGGTTTGTCTGTGTTTTTCCCATAATTTTCTGATTTACTCACGTTTTTGTCATTGGTTACTTCCTTCTTAGTTGCTGTTAAGCAAGCAACTGGGCTTTTGTTGTATAAAGCAACTAACATAGCACTATTCACAACTTCTTCACTGCCATATTCAATTTCAGATTCATTTTCACTCCAAGTGCTCATATAGGATTTCCCTTTTCTCTTCTTCAAGGTGTTAGCATATTCCACTTGCACATGTTCGAAGCGTTAACATTTATGACATTAAATTTTCTTCACTTTTCTTTCACCTTTTTTAGTTTTAGGTTGTTGTTTGAAGTGGCTATTTTATGAACTCCCACCGTTCTGTCTAAACTTGGGTCTATCCTTCTTCACTTTCTTTAACCACTTGCTGAAATTTCTTGTCAATAACTCCATATCCTCATTCTCATCAGACTCATCTTCGAAGTCATTCACAGCTTTACTGATCTTGGCTTGCAATGCTAATCCTTTGTTCTTCTCTCGATTATCCCTCAATAAATTCATCTCAAAGTTGGTAAGAATCTCAATTACCTTATCTAAAGATAATTCATTGATATCAAAGGCTTCTTTGATGGCTGCAATCTTTAATATATATCTCAGAGGTAATGATCTTAATTTCTTATTAACCAGTTTTAGGTTAGGGTACTTTGTAGCACTCCACTCCCGCAAGACTCGAACCCGACATCGATGATGATATCTGAGTCTGTGCCCCGCAAGGGTAGCGTGCTAATGCACTCAATCATTTAAAAGTCGGTATAATTTTTTTTTATAACACAACATGCAGAACACATACTCAAATTGGCCCCACATTCATTCATCATCATTATCAATTAGCGCAAAGTTTCAATAGTTATTCGGGCCCTTCCACAAATACAAAGCACTTAAGTCAGTTTGACTTTATAAATGACAGAATCATTTATACAAAAGTTCATAATACACAATTTTATACAGAAATAAGAAAACACTAATGCAGACGCCAACTGATCCCGACCTCTA
>JAOQMS010000001.1:29002830-29024565 GCA_027563885.1 Erythroxylum longipes | reverse complement strand
CATGTGCATATATGCTAACATTATGCATGAGCAAGAAAAATGCATTTCCTTAATCTCTCTTTAAGCTTACATGCATTTAAATTTTAGGTCCTAACCCTTAATATGGGGACGGGATGTTACATACTTATTCCCGAGTTGATGTGCTTGGTTTGTTATGTCACACAGTCTCTTATGGAAGTATCCAATGGTTTTACTCTCATCCATCTTCAGCTCTTCAAATCTCACAGCTAAGATCAGAAGTTTCGAAGAAATCACATATTTCCATCCCTCATGTATAGTTTGCAAAGTGTCCCACGCTTCTTTCACCGATTCACAGGCTAATATCATAGCAAAGCGACCTTCATCAACTGCACTGAAGATGGCATACAAGGCTTGAGAATTTCCAAGCGCTTTCTCTTCTTCAGCCTTTGTCCACTTAGATGCATCTTTAAGCACTACTTCTGCCTTTTCATCAGTCGTCACTGGATGTGTCCAGTCATTTAAAATTGAGTTCCATGTTTTTGTTCCTTGTGCATAAATGAATACTCTCATCTATGATTTCTACGCAGGATAATTTAAACCATCTAACAATGGTGGCCCGATGATTGATTCCCCTTCTCTTATATCCATAATTGCAAAACGTAGATATACACCAACTTGTCGTACCAAGTTCTAATTCGATGAACCACTCTGACAACAATTGAAAATCTCGAAGGACATAGTTTAGCAAAAAATTGGTTCTACCGCAGTTGCTGGTAACTATATCTATCGGTTACTAGATATAAAGCAACTGTATTAGCAATTTTAATTTTTCAGCATAAATGAAAATAAAAAATAAATACAAAATTAAACAGATCAACACCCGAGATTTGGTAACGCAGTTCAACACACCTTACTTACATCTATGAGTCCTTCACTCAGCTTAATACTTTCACTAATGACAATAGTTTTATATAAGGCCTTAATGAGCTGACTCACTCAAATTTCGACACTATCCCTTGTCCTCACAACCTGTGAAAGTATTTCATACCTAGTAACACGAATGACTTGTGTTAACCTCAACAGAGGATTTTCGTAAACAACTTTTACCAAAAAAGACAATAAACAAACAACTCAAGTGATTGAAATAAGAACGAAAACACTTTACTTATAAAGAAACAACTTCCCTAAAATTAAACTCTTTCTAAGCCGGATCTGAAAATTGTTCACCAATTGAATAGTTGTAATCACCAATCACTGTAGCCAACATGAGACGATCCAATCAAAGAACAAAGATGTGGGTTGCATGAACAACTCAATTGGAAGTGAGCCACATCTCAACCTTTGTGGCAATGATGTCTTTTTTAGCAATAATATGTTTTTAGAAATAATCAAAAGAGAACAACGATGGAAGATAGCCGTAGACATATGCATAAGCTAGGTCATCTCTTCACAAAGAGGTCTTCACTTAGTATAGTACTTCATTCAGCACCCACCTATAGTCACGTGATGCACACCCATATCTTTTACAAGATTGAGTCTTTATCCAAGTCAAACAAGAATTGTTATTTAATCACACCAAAACAATAATTCTTAACCCATGGTCTAGCTAGCATTACCCAATCAAATTCAATTTATCTTCTACCTCATCTTAATTTGAATTTGAATTTGAAACTACAGTATCTTGGAGATCCAATTATCAAAAATGCCAAAACTAAATAATGAGATATATAACATATATCTTAACAAGAAGAAATAAGAAAAGTAAAGCGCCTATGGTTGAAGAGAATACTGAGGACCTCGTTATTAGGAATGAGCTAGTTGATATGTGCTTAATTGATTATGAATTTATTCCATAACACTTAGAGATTATTGCTATGAAAATGCTTAGGATACTCACCTTAGTTCATATTTGATTTTAGGCACAATTTGGAAACAAAAGAGCTAAAGTGAGTCAAAAGCACTATATTTGAGTCATTTTCTGAAGATTCACACTCACTTGTCTTTATGAAGCAAGAATGAGAAGGATTAGAGCAAGAGGAGACAAGAAGGTACCAAAAGAATGAAGATTATCACAAGTCATGGATATAAGATGCATCTCACGGCCATGACAATTTTGTCATGCCGTGAGATTTGTGTCACGCCCATGACACACCATGTCATGGGCATGAAACTAGTTGCATGGTCATGACAACCCATGTCACACCCTTGCAAGGTATGTCACGATCATGAGACACCACTCAAGGCCCTGAGATAGAGCCACCTTACCCGAAACCCTACATTTTTGTATAAAAGCATCATTTTTGTGACGACAATGTTATGTTTTAATTTAGAGAATTGTCTGAAGGGTTTTGAGAGGAACCAAGGGCACCAAAGGAGCTACCTTATAGACCCATGGAAGGCTAGACATTTCAATGTCAGTTCGGAGGTGTCATCGACACCGAAGACCCGGTTAAGCATTTCTCTCGTTGTTTGTTGTTCTTTCTCTTAGGGATTGATTGTGTCATCCTATGTTTATTGTTTGGGTGTTATGTGAGAAGGATTAAATGCTCTATTTGATTATTTTTATGTAAGAACTCTTGCTAGATTTTCAATATAATTCGTAATTATTATATTTAAGATTCATTTGGAGCGGCTAATGGTTCGTAATCATTAGGGATGACATAAACTAGGTTAAATGACCCAAGCCTATGTGGTTGTTGCCTTGATTAAGTTGTTTTCCTAATTCATTGCTAGATTGATTGTGTCATCCTATGTTTAATGTTTGGGTGTTATGTGAGAATGATTGAATGCTCTATTTGATTATTTTTATGTAAGAACTTATTGCTAGATTTTCAATATAATTTGTAATTGTTATATTTGAGATTCATTTGTAGCGACTAATGGTTCGTAATCATTAGGGATAATATAAACGAGGCTAAATGACCCGAGCTTGTGTGGTTGTTGCCTTGATTAAGTTGTTTTCCTAATTTATAACGTGGTTGTCCAATTAAATATAGAGAGCTTGTTCTAGGTTATTTGATAGCTAGGTTTAACTAACGAGCGTTTCTTAATTAAAACAGCCTAAGGGAAAACCGAGACTAATAGAGCTTTTTGTTAATCGACTATAAATAGTTACTAGGGAACAACAATTCAATGAAATATGTATGATTGGGTGGAAGCTGAGATTGAACCAAAGAATCGAGTCCCAAAATGAATTCATCGTTTTCATCATTTTTGCATGTTTTCTTTAATTTGTCTTTACTAGTTTAGTTTCATTTTATATTCTTGTTCGATAAAACCACCCATAACTTAAACACTGTTTAATTTCATTTCAAAAGCTTTACACACATTCTCTGTGGGGATTGACCTAGACTCACCACTGCTATAGTAGTAGGTCTAGTTTATTTTGCGTAATGTTATGATGCGCTACCATCAATTTTGGCACCGTTGTCGAGGAGGGTGATGCTTTAGTTTTTGTTCTTGATTTTAGTTAGTGTTTTGTACATATTTGTTTGCAATTTATTTCTTTTTAATTATTTCATTATCTTTTCACTTTTTTGTTTAGTGTTTATTGTATTAAATAAATAAATAAATATTCATGGATGAAAGTAATTTTTTCTGTAACTTATATTCCCAATCTTATAACCAAGTTTGGATTGATCAACCTAACTTTAGTTATAGATGGGATAATCAACATGATTACTTCCACGATAGTTTGCAGGATGCACAACAATTCCCGTATAGAACAGAAACTTCTTATTATGACTTAGGTACGTCTTGAGAGAAATACTCAAGGAATTGCTTGTGAAGAAGAAGTTGAGGAGGAGCTTACAGAACAAAATGATATATCTTTTAGCTCAAAGGTGAGTACTAAGTCCATAATTATTTTTAAGACCAACTCTTTACCTTTGCCTAGCAGGTTAGAGAAATTGAACGAAGAAGAAAAAGATAAAGAGACATTCGAGATCTTTCCAGAGTGCATGGACTCGGTAAAGATTTTGAAGATAGGGCATATATTGAATATGAGAGGTCATCAACTGAGACCCTGTCCTAAACAACCTCATATGGAGGAAGCTCAAACTATGACACACGAGGATCATAATTTTGTCATGTGAGGGAAGTATAGAGTCGAGCCAATGACATTAAATAAAGGCGCTTCTTGGGAGGCAACTTAACGGAAGTAAATTTCTTTTCCTTTACTTTTTCACACTACTTAGGATATGCATATGTGTTTCTATATTGGTTTCTTTCTTGCTTGGTTTCAATTTTCAATCAAAATGAGAGAGAGAATAAAACAAACAAACAAATATTTTTTATTGCTTATAGGACTATATAGTCATGATTAGAGAATGAGTTGACTGGAGAATTTCATGGCAACTTTAGCATATACTTTTGCCCTTGTGATTGGTCAATGGGCATTATCTTTATAAGAGTAGTGACTAGAGGTGGACAAAAAAAGTGAGATTTTGAGCCTTATTAGACTGACATGTCCATATCAGTCTCATTATCTTTTGTTTATATGTGTTATGATAGTACATCCTGATTTTGCATTGATTTTCTATTCAAGACCACATTTTTATCACATGCATTAATAAGGAAATGATTAGGCATTCTTTGTTTGTATAAACTACATTAGCCAAATAGCCCACCCATTTATATGAAATTTCCTTTCTTAAGCCTCCTTGAGTTTTATTTAGCCTTTCTTTTTGTGCAAACCACATTACATGCTATTAAACTAATGTCCTACCCAAGTTATAAGCTAGTGGAACATTTGTTGATTGTTGATGATTATGGGTGTGTAAAAGTAGAAGTGTGGGAGAGTCCATATGTGTGGGATGGGTATAATTATTAGGATGTCAATTTATGTCTTACCATTAAAGTTCCCATGTTGATATAACTTCTTTCAATTTTTATATAAAAAAGAAAAGGAAAAAAGGAAAAGAAAAGAAAAAGGAAAGAAAAATATATATGTTTAAATAAAATTATCAAGGAGGAAGTGCATATGTGTTAAAAAGTTGTTTATGATTGGTTTTTCCTCCTAAAGTTGCATTAAATGAGTTATTTGAGTATGTTGGATATGAGGTGGATGTTGCTTTCAATAATCACTCCCTATGGTTACAAAATCTTGTTTATGATTAATTTTTGTGTGTGATATATGCTTGATGTGGTTTGTAGAGAGAGAGCTTGAGTTTGAGCTAAGAAACATAGTTTTTGCATTCATCATAGTTAATGTACACTACTGTGAGTGAATGTTGGTTTTTGCACTTGATGGTATATTGAGTGTATTTCTTGTTTAACTAGGTTTGATGGCTTTTGCACTACACTATCCAAATTGAGTGTATATCTTGTTTCACTAGGTTTGATGGCTTTTGCACTACACTATCCAAATACATCTCACCTTACCCTTGCCTACATTACAACCTTGAAAAGTTCTTTGATTCATGTTTATGCATGTGACTCTTAATGGTAGAAAAATGAAATGATATGCAAAGTTATGGAATTTCATGATCATAAATAGTGTTCAGTTTACCAATAAAATTTTCTTACACATTTTGTCCAAGTCTAACATTACATTGCTCATTTTTTAAAGGGATTGAATGTTGATTGATCATAAGTAGAAGCATTGAATGTTGATTTCTTGTTATGATTTTTGAAAGTCATTCATCTTTGCTTATGATTATGTATTCTTGGGAAATATGAAAAAATGAGTAAATGTTTTTGAGTCTGTGATCTAAATTTTGATGTTTTGCTTGAGGACGGTCAAAAGCTAAGTGTGGAGAAAATTGATATGTGCCTAATTGATTATGAATTTATTCCATAACACGTAGTGATTATTGCTATGAGAATGCTTAAGACACTTACTTTAGTTCATATTTGATTTTAGGCATAATTCGAAAACGGAAGAGCTAAAGTGAGTCAAAAGCACTATATTGAGCCATTTTCTGAAGATTCACACTCGCTTGTCTTCATAGAGTAAGAACGAGAAGGATTAGAATAAGAGGAGATAAGAAAATACCAAAAGAATGAAGATTATCACAAGTTATGGCCATAAGATGCATCTCGCGGCCATGACAAATGTCATGTCCATGACACACCATTTCATGTAAGTGACAGCCATCATGCCCATGCAAGGTGTCTCACAGCCGTAAGACACCACTCATACCTGTGAGACAGTGCTACCTCACTCGAAACAATACATTTTTGTATAAAAGCATCATTTTGTGATGAAAATGTTATGTTTTCGTATGGAGAATCGTCTAAAGGGATTCAGGAGGAAACAATGGAATCAGAGGAGCTACTTGGGAGACCTATGCAGGGCTAGACATTCTGACACTAATTTGGAGGTTCCATCGATGTCGATGCCTCTGTTAAGCATTTCTCTCATTGTTTGTTATTCTTTCCCTTAGGAATTAATTGTATTATCCTATGTTTAATGTTTGGGTGTTATATGAGAATGATTGATTGCTCTATTTGATTATTTTATGTAAGAACCCGTTGCTAGAATTTCAATATAATCTGTAATTATTATATTTGAGATTCATTTGTAGCAACTAATGGTTCGTAATCATTAGGGATAATATAATCTAGGTTAAATGACCTGAGCTTATATGGTTGTTGCTTTGATTAATATGTTTTCCTAATTCATAATACAGTTGTCCAATTAAATCTAGAGAGCTTCTTCTAGGTTATTTGATGGCTAGGTTTAATTAACGAGTGTCTCTTAATTAAACACAACCTAAGGAAAAACCAGGATTAACAAAGCTTATTGTTAATCTACGATAAATAGTTGCTAAGAGACGTACAAGAACAACAATTCAATGAAATATGTCCACTTGTGTGTAGACTAAGGTTGAACCAAAGAATCAAGTCTCAAACGAATTCATCGTTTTCATCATTTTTGCATGTTTTCTTTAATTTGTCTTTATTAGTTTAGTTTCATTTTATTTTCTTGTTTGATAAACCAACCCCCCTATAACCTAAATATCGCTTAATTTCATTTCAAAAGCTTTACACACACTCTCTGTGGGATCGACCTAGACTCATCACTACTATAGTAGTAGCTCTAGCTTATTTTACATAGCGTTATGACATGCTACTGTCACTAATTTATGAAGAAGCCTTGTTTGAAGAAATTCTAAAAGCTAAGAGGTCAAAATCAAAGAAACACAAGAAAGGAGAGTCTTCAGCACCAGTCAATTTGTTTCAGTCAATGGAAGTTCAAAATGCGTTACAAAAATTGAAAGTTGGTTGCTGGATGAATTTTGCCTCCTCTCCTATTTAATGACATTGGTATTCCCATCTCCTTTTACTTTCTTGCTATTGGTTGGGAAAATTTTTGAATTTGAATGAGACAGTGTGTGATGATTTAGTTATATCATTTTATATACATATAAGAAAATATGAAATTGATGGAAAGTTGGCTATCATCTTTTCGGTACGTGAGTGTGAGATTTTGGTTACTAAGGAAATCTTGGGGAACATACTGAATATAATTCCCATAGGCAGAACTGACCTTCCTTGTCTTGATATGGGCTAAGTTATGAATTTTATTTCCATTGGCAGAACTGATCTTGATATGGGCTAAGTTATGAATTTTGTTTCCATACACACGGAGAATACTCATAAATGGAGACCTTGGTGTAGAGATTTAGACACACTACCACGATGCCTTGCATCGATATCAGCTACTTCAATCTTTCCAAAGAGTAGTTCAGTGGAAAGCTACAATCTCCTGCACTCATATGTTGTGTATAATCTACTAAAGGGAAATAAGATGAACTTCCCAGCAATGATCCTACAATTTATAGTGGAAAAGGGAAGTCATAAGAATACCATTAGTGGTATGCCTTATGGAATGCTACTCAATAAGATTTTTGCTTATTATGAAGTGTCTTTTGACAATCTGGATTGGTATAAACTTGTCAAGTTCCATTCATCTATTCCCTATCAATTTGGATATAAGATGAAAGATAATATGTGGATAAAGAACAAAACGGAAAAAGTAACAAACATCTTAGGTCCTGTTCTATAGAAATCAGCCCCTTTCACGCTTCAGAATACAAATGATATGATCCTTCAACAACATCTGAGGGCTAGGTATTTAATTAAGTTAGGATCAAATGTGTGGCCAGATCGACAGTATGTGGAATCAACTTACTGACATGCAAATTCTTCTATGAAAATTTTTTAGTCTCTTAAATGATGATATACTTATCTTAAATTTTTTTCTCCTACTGATTTTTTTGGGATTATACCTTTACCTGACTTCCTCTTTTGATAATGACAAAGGGGGAGAGTTAAGAGTTGACGATATATTTTGCTAATACAATTTGCATGTTTTTTATTTTACATGATGAAATATGCTTTTGATTTTGAATGGTGAAATATGATTTTGATTTTACATGATGAAATAGTAATTTGTGATATATTTCACTAACTGTTGAAATATTGTTGAATCTGTGAAATTCATATGTTATGATTGCATCCAAATTATTTCTTAAAACAATAGACTCCTTTCTTAGATATTGTAAGAAAGGCTCCTTCTAATCACGGTTATAAGTAAAGACTTATAAAGATTACATGTATCTTTCGAAATCCTTTATCTCTTTTGAATTTTGAAATTATATCTGTTATTGCTTGTCATCATCAAAAAAGGGAGAGATTATTGGCTCAAGGTTTATATTATTGATTTTGATGATAACTTTATAATGTTTCAAAATTCAAATTTGGATTATTTCTATTTATTCGAATAAATAACGATATAGTCTTGCAAAAGAATGTTTCCTTTCTTACAGGATCCTTCTTAATAAACTTACCTTATTTGTTATAAATGATTCCACGATATCCAAAAGGATCCTACAAACCACATGATTTGATAATTAGCTCCAAGAAATTATCAAAATTCTTTCTTAACGTCTAGGTAATGTAAAATTCCAGCAAAGATGATATTGAGGATCCTTTAGAAGTCAACTCAAAATATAAGTGGAGCAATGGCTAGTTGAAGTAAATGTCTATTTAAGGTAGAGCCACTGCATTTACTAAGATGTCATATTTTTGAAAGACTTCAGTAGCATCAATATTCTTGAAAGTCATATCTTTATCAAACTCTTTGTGCCTTAGAAAGTGAAAACATTATATTAAGATAGATTATTATTCCTTGAAGCTTTCATTGAGCAAACCATATATTTATTTTTTGTTAAGAGCTTGTAGAGGCTTGTTAAACACTACGAGTGTGCAAGGTTGAACTTGAAAAATATGTACTTAGAGAGGCTCATCAAAATTTACTACTTCTGAGTTTTATAGTGAAATTATCAATTTGGATATTTAAGGATTGGACGTAGACTTCGTTATATGCCGAACCAATATAAATCGACTGTGTCATTCTTTCTCTCTTCTTAACTTTTAAATTTCCACATTATATTGTTTGTGTTAATTTCAGGAGGCTTCTTCACTTTTAAAATAGGCTCCTTCTGTTTTAATATTACAAGATGTTTCTTTTGTTTCAATCTTTCATAGGCTCCTTTCAATAACAGACTCCTTTCATTTTGAAAGTTAACAAGCTCCTTTCATTTTTAAACATTAACTGGCTCCTTTAGTTTTGAACGATAACAGGCTCCTTTAGTTTTGAAAGTTAACAGGCTTCTTTCATTTTAAAACGTTATCAGGCTTCTTTTGTTTTAAAATTTAACAAGCCCTTTTATTTACAGACCTTTCTGTTGAAATACCAAGTTCTTATCTTTTACACGAATTGGTAGTAACCTGTAAAAAAAAATTTAAGTCATACACAATTCACCCCTTCTTGCGTGTGTTTGTTTTACCAATAATATTCTTTTATGATTAGAGACTCACCTAAAACTTTATTGGACTCAAGTTGTTTAGCACTATTCTACTTAAATAGTGTATCAAAATATTATTGTTTAAGAGTTATTTATATTAATTTATGTCGAATTAAGTCAAATTTAAACCTAATTCGGAATCTAATTAATTTAAAACTATTGTTTATTAATAAACCGATCCTGTTTCTCTTTATTTACACATCATATTTCTTAAAAAATTGGTAAATAATTTAATTCTCTATCAAAATTTTAAAATATTAGAATAAATAAATACAAAATATTCAAAAAAAGATATTTATTGTGATAATTTCAACTATCTTAATTGGTACATAGAAAGAACAAACCAATCAATTACTCAATCAATACTTTCACTAGACCATTGAACGAATGTTCGCTCCATATCGTTTATTTACATCATTATAATAAATTATCAAATCATGTATTAAGTCATTGATGTTGTTTTTATTATTATTAATAAAATAATAATATTATATTGTTATTATTATTAAAATAATAAAATAATAAAATAAGAATTTTCCTCCAATTTTGCTCATAAAAATTGTTACATGGTCTATTAATAAGATATCCATCTATTTATATGAATGAAAAAAGGGTTTGGCTGTCAGCCCAATCTAAAACATTATGTTAAGATTTTTATTATCTATTTCATTATTTAATTTTGGTATTTTTGAGTATTGGATTTTTAAGACAAGGCTTCAAAAATCCAAATTGAAATGAAGTGTAAACAAGTAATAATTCTTCTTCGAATTGGACTCTTAGATAAGACTTTAAGAAAAAATAGAAGTCTATCTTTAATTGAAGTGTGAGTGGATTATGTTAGATCAGGGATGGATATCGTGATTAACTCGGCTGTAGTGAGAGAGGCTTGTGGGGTGATTTTGTCATAGTCTTGGCATTGGTTGATTGGTTGTGGTATGGATATTGTAAGATAGCTGGAGTGGTTGTTACGTGAAGCATTCCAAGTCTTAGTTTTACTGCATATGTGACTTTGTTTTTTGCACTATAGATGTGATGTTTTCTGGGATGTGTTGACTGTGAATGGATGAGTGAATAGTGTTATCTTTGATATGATTATTTACTATTTTGAGGGAGGCTTGCGTGTGACTTGGTCTTAATCTTGGTGTAGGCTGTTCTACGGTGAATGGGCAGATCACGTTATTAGGTGTACAAAAAATTGGGAGATAGTTAAAAGTGTGTTATATTATGCGTGAGTCACCATTTTGGAAGGTGTTGTCATAGGCTGAAAGAAAGTATTAGTGAACTGCAAATTTTGTGATGGTTGTTGCGTGATTTCTTCCTTGTCTTGTTTTGGTTTGGTCTTTGTCTTATCTGGGTTTGTCGCAGGTGAATGATAATTGTTGATTGATTTCTTTGTGGTTTCAACATCTTGGAGTGGTTGTCTGCGTGGGTTGTCATACTTGGCATTTTCATCCTGCAACTGTGAATTAATACTGATATTTGCGTGGATCAACCCATAGTTTGTGATGACAACTTTCAAACCTATTTCAGTAGAGTTGAATTTTTAGGGAAGTTGTTTTTCTTTTCTTTATCAAGTGTTTTCGCTTATGCTGAATTTTATTTAATCACTTGAGTTGTTTACTTTATTTTGTTATCATTAAATATTGTTTAAGAAAATCCTTTGTTAAGGTTAGTACGAGATGGTCGTACTATTGGGAATGAAATACTTTCACGGATTGTGAGAAGAAGGGATAGTGTCAAGGGTTGAGTGGTGTTGGTTCAGACGCTTAGTAAAGCTTTGTATAAAACTATTATCGTTAGTGAAAATATTAAGCTGGGTGAGAGCCTCTGAAATATAGACAAGGTGTGCCGAACTGCGTTAACAAATATTAGTGTTAATTTATATTTGTGCGTTTAATTTATCTCGTTTTTTATTGTGATAAAAACGATTGCGATAAATCGAAGATTTTGTGAAACTACTACACCCCCACAGTTCTATCGCATTATAAATCAGTTAACTTGTGTTTTAATCCGAATCCAACCTAAAATCTATTAAACTTAAGTTATTCTACATGTATGTTCAATTTGAATGGTCAATTAAGATATTATTTTATTAAAATAACATTATTATGAGAATTAGTTAAATCGATTTTGAGTGGAATTAATTCCGCGCCTGAATTTCAAATTTTATTATATTTTCAACTTCAGTTGCTCATTTCTTACTCTGCAATCCTTCATTCATTACGAAAGCCCTCCGATGGGATGTGTCAATCAAAATCAAATCAAAACTATTCATTTGTGGAAAGTCCAATAAATCGATGAGAATGAGTCATTTCAGGAGAAATTAATAAAAGAAGCCATGGATTGGACACACACTTGTGATGAAGAACAAAAAATCAAGTTTCAAAGTCCTTACTGAGTCAATGTCTCCATCAGACCGGCAAGCCAATGTTGTCTCTGTCTTTTAGTCATGTCCTTATAGTAAATTAACAAACCGTACCATCAGATCAGACAGACGAAAAGAGGAGTCAAAATAGGCGTCTGCTTTATCACTCATACGGAGGAATCTTTAAAAAATCAAGTTTCAAAGTCCTCACTGAGTCAATGTCTCCATCAGACCGGTAAGCCAATGTTGTCTCTGTCTTTTAGTCATGTCCTTATAGTAAATTAACAAACCGTACCATCAGATCAGACAGACGAAAAGAGGAGTCAAAATAGGCGTCTGCTTTATCACTCTTACGGAGGAATCTTTAAAGTTCGTATTTTGGTCTTATCCATAAATTCTAAATTAATCGAGCTTTGAATTTTGATTTTAGATTCAAAGGCTTAAAGTATGACTTGAAACTCAAAAAAAAAAAAAAAAAATTCTGAACAAAATTTAGGGTTTTTTTTAATCCCAACAACTTTATTTTTTTATTTAGACAATTTTAATCTAATTAAATTTTATTTCAAACTCCACTTATTTAAAAAGAAATATGGTAACTCATTAGAATGCTAGAAAAACCCAAATTCAATTAAATCTTTTCTTGACAATCTCAATCCAATTAAATCTTATTTCTTATTTTTAAAAAATCAACAACTCATTAAAATTCTGAAAAACTTTCATTCAATTTCAAGATATAAGAATATTGTTATTATCATCATCATCATTATTAAAATTAAAATTATTTATTTGCTTTTCTATTTTGAAAAGTCAAAATTTTAAATTTTAAAAGCAAAGCAAAACATCATTTCATATTTCATTTATTATGTTTTCAGGACTTAAACAACTGAAATTTAATATCAAATATTTAAAAATATAGCTAATTGTGGGTAATTATTCTTTTGAAACAGCAAGTTATGACTATAAAAAAAATCATGCCTGCAAAAAATTCTGAACAATAATCAGAATTTTCATCCAACTGCTCATAAAAATTGTTACATTTTTATAACATTATTCAATTATTTATAGAAACGACAAAAGGTCCGACTTTCGGTCCACTCCCAAAACGTTCATGCAAAAAAATATCGTGTTATTTCAAACCTGATCTAATCAGCCCAACTCTGACTCACTATCGTCCTCAACGACTTCAACGTACCTTAATTTGCGTGACAGTTGGTAAATGCCTGTACATGCCATTGAAAGATTTTCAACTACTTCAACTTACCTTAATTTGCGTGAGAGTTGGTAAATTCCTTAATTTTATTATTATATTTTTTTAGAATGACTGAGGAAAGAAAAAGGCGTTATAAATTATATGATTCGGTATGAATCAAATATTATTTTAAAAATTTGACCAGAAGTTAAACCGATAAAATAAAATATTTAAGGTTTAAAAGATTCAATTGGTATTAGATTGTCATAAAACTAGATAAAGATTTAAAAAATAAAGAATTTAAAATATGAGTGAAAGAGATTGTCTTTACTTATCAAAAAAATTGAAATTTAATTAAAAAAAGAGTTTACTAAATGAAAATTAATTAATTTATAAGATTTTATTAATTTACAAAAATTAATAAATTGATCAGTTTTTAACAAAAAGAGTTATTAAAGTAAATCGAACTGAAAAGTTAAACAGTTTAATATTTTTATGATTGAATCGATCGAATTAACTGGTTAAACTTTTTAATCATTGATTTATAATTTATAAAGGTACTTTTAAAATATTAATTATAATAATTTAATAATTACTTTATTAGTTTCGATAGTATTAAAATTATCGTTGTACATTATTAAATATTTTTCCTGGATTCAATGAATCTTGAATTTTAAATTTAATTTTATACAAAAATTTTCTTTATTTTTGTGAAAAAAACTTTTAACCTTTTACGTTTATTCGAATCCATTTATAAGGAAGAGATTTCAAAATATGCACGGAAGTTAAATAATAGTTGGATCTCTTTTTAAAAATGATAATGAATCAAGTTATGTTGTATATGTATATATATAATTTAAACTAATATTATATTGCCAAAGCTATAAAAACTTATATATAATCCTTTACAAGGATATCAAGATGAAATTAGACAACAACTATTACACTCTTAGAAACCGTACATCTGGTAATCATACGACATCAATTAAATCATCCATATCATCCTGAGTTCCTGGCTGATGTTGTCTTGCTTCCTTTTAGGAACCATTTTTTCTCTAATCAAATTAACTACTGCCTCCGCTAGCTCATACTTATGTTGCTCTTCATGTTTATAAATTCTCCGATTCCTCTCCCTCCATATATAATAAATCATTATATGAAACGATGTCTTAATAATAAGATTATCTCTCTGTCTTAACCTGGAATATCGCATGATATCGTTTAACACTTTATTCCATTGAAAGGAAAGCCTCGGAATTCTTATCATATTCAAAATTATGCTCCACACTACTTTAGTATTTTGACATTCAAAAAACAAATGATCTCTACTCTCGATTACTTGTTTACATAACACACAAAGAGGGTCAAAGCTTCCGAACCATCGATCCGTCGTTCTCAACCTATTCATGATAGTTAGCCACAAGAAAACAGTAGATTTTGGACTTAATACCTGCTTCCACACTAGGTCAGCCCATTGTACTGCTACCAAAGATGCCCTCTCTATGGTGTGAGCTGATTTGTTCATGAAAGCACCATTATTATGAGCAACCCATGTAACCGTATGAGCCCTATTACAAATTTCCATTCCAGCAACATAATAGCCAAGCATATGAAAAAATCTGACATTGGTCAGTCTTTCCCTCTCCCAAAAAAGCTAAGCAATTGTTGCCTCCTTCGGAATCCTACTTCGTAAAACTAGCAAGTCATTTCGCTTCCAGAGAGGATTGACTATGGACCAATTATCAAACCAAAAACTGACATCTTCACTATTCCCTAGTGACCTTAATAAAAGGATATACCTTCTCTTTAAGCAACAACATACTCTTAAATATCTAAGAATGATCACACCGAGTCTAAATTTGCCAAAAACTTTGACCACAAAGACGGTAAATTTGCATCCACTTCACCCACAAAGCTTCTTTATCAACACATAATCTCAAAATTCTCTTCATTAATAACACCCTTTGCATTTGCATCCTAGTCCCCTCTTGGTTTTTAGGCACTGTAATATCACTCAATTTTACCTTAGCCCCCTTGCTTTTATCATGTTTCCCAGTCTATAAAAAGGATTTCAACATCCTCTCCATTTCCTTGATCACCTTCTTAGGAATTACCACATGATCTGCCCAATGTATATGCATACTGTTCAACACCAACACAATGAGAGTGACTTTAGCGGCAAGAGATACAAATCTATTCTGCCAAGTATAAATTCTAGCTTTCATTTCTCCAACAGAGGCATAAAATCTGAAAATTGTAGCTTACCCGAAGTTATAAAGACTCCTAAGTACCGGAAAGGAGTTTCCTGAAGAGAAAAACCCACCAAATTGCATATCCATTCTGGATTCCTAGCATCTAAAAACACATATACTCCTCTCTTCTGCATATTCAACTTCATCCTTGACTAACCCGAAAAAGTGTTCATCAAACTCATTAGTATCGTTATAACCTGTGGTTTAGCCTTACACAGAAGAATCACATCGTTAGCATACAGTAAATGTGATAATTTCAGATCCCTACATTTATAGTGATACTGAAACAAACCATTACAATCCACCTTTTTTGTAATTAATCTAAATAATCCCTCCATTGCTAGAATGAATATGTAAGGGGAAAAATGGTCCCCTTGCCTAATCCCTCTAGAATTATAAAACGGTTTCATAGGAATACTATTGATTCATATACTCATTGAAGTCGTCTAGATGCATTGGAGTATCCACTGCCTATGTAAAGAAAGCAAGAATGCAGTGTCTTGGCTTGAATTGCCGTCTGTAGTGTATGTTGTTATCACAGAATGATAGTACAGAATATGTACCAATGTATAAGAGATAATCACTCCATCATCTATGGCTAACAATTAGTGATCCACCTATTATGGGATTGATCTCATCTAAACTAATTAAGTTAATCATTTACATTAAAGATAATGATATCTTTCCTAATACTCCCCATCAAGTTGGTGAGTGAATATTATGAAGTCCCAACTTGTTACGTAGTGTTATAAATTGATCCTTTCCTAAGGCTTTTGTGAATATGTCTGCTAGCTGGAAACATGTTGGTACGTAGGAAGGACTGATCATTCCATCTTGCAATTTTTCTCGAACGATATGGCAATCTATTTCAATGTGCTTCGTACGCTCATGGAATACAGGGTTCACTACAATGTGCAAAGCTGTTTGATTGTCATAGTACAATGGTGTAGTAGCCGTTAGTGAAACTTTCAAATCTTACAAAATGTAGCTCAGCCAAGTTAGCTCCAAACATGTGTTCGCCATGACTCGATACTTGGCTTCTGCTGATGATCTTGAAACATTAGTCTACTTCTTGGATTTCCATGACATAAGTGAAGTCCCAAGGAAGATGCAATATCCTATAACTGACCTTCGTGTAGTGCGACATCCTCCCCAGTCTGAGTCACAAAAGGCCTTCAACATGAGGTTATGGTTGGAAGGTAGCAATAAACCTTGGCCAGGAGTCCCTTTAATATACTTAAGAACTCGTATGGTTGCATCCCAATGTGGTTTGCGAGGCTCTTGCATGAATTGGCTCAATGTTCGGATTGAATAGACTATATCTGGCCTTGTGACAGTGAGATAGATTAGTCTACCAACTAATCTTCTATATTTAGTTGGATCATTCAGCAAATCTCCATCCTTGAGAGTTAATTTTAAATTTTGTTCCATTGGGAATTTGTCCGGGCGTGCGCCTGTAAGCCCTGAGTCTTGCAAAATACCCAGTGCATATTTTCTTTGAGACATGAAAATCCCATTTTTGTAACGAGAAACTCAATCCCCAAAAAATATTTCAAGTCTCCGAGATCTTTAATGTGAAAGTGCTTGAGAAGACACTCCTTGAGATGATTCATTTCTTGGAGATCGTTGCTTGTTAGAAGAATGTCATCAACATAGATGAGTAATGCAATAAATGAAGTACCTTGAGCCTTTGTGAAGAGAGAATAGTCTGCTTTGGATTGTCGATAACCAGCCTTCTGAATGGTGTCTAAGAAGCTGGAAAACCAATTCCTTAAGTCCTGTTTTAATCCGTAGAGGGACTTGTTAAGCCGACATACAATGTTCTCCCCTTGTCGGCAAAGTTCGGGTGGAGGTTCCATATAAACAACCTCATGCAAATCTCCATGAAGAAAGGCATTTTGAACATCTAGTTGGTGTGTGAACCAGTTGCGTGCAACAGCAACAGTAAGGAGACAACGAAGTGTATTGAGCTTGGCTGTAGGGGAAAATGTCTCCCGGTAATCAATGCCCTCAACCTGCGTGTAACCTTTAGCAATAAGGTAAGCTTTATATCATTCGATGCTACCGTCGGAGTTGTACTTGATTTTGTAAACCCATTTGCATCCAATTGGTTTATGACCAATGGGAGAGGAACTAAACTCCATGTGTTATTTTGCTGCAATGCTGTCAATTCTGTATTCATGGCTTGTTGCCAATTTGGATCAAGGATAGCTTGAGTATAAGATGTGGGCTCTTTCTAATCTGTAATGTTAGCTAGAAAGGCAAGATGGGTAGAAGATAAACGAGAATATGAAAGAAAATGGGAGAAAAGGTACCGTGTACTGTGTGATGGACTGGAGCCTAAGGTGGAATGATTAGCTTGAGATTGCATCTTTTAGTCTTTATGCCATTCCGGAGCTTGTTTAGGTCGAGTGGAATGACACACAGGAGGAATTAGAGGCGAGTGGAGATCGAACGGAGTTGTCATTGATTCATCTGTAAAGGAAGAGGAATTAAACTAATCAAGCTTAGATTTGTCTGTGTGAAGTGCAGTCTAATCAGGTGCAGGCAACGCAGCTGGATTTGAGGTAAGGGATGATGTTATGTCAAGGGCAAGGTTGGGTAAGACAAAGTCTTGGGTAGATGGATGAGGGTCGTGAGAAAATGGAAAGATAGTTTCACAAAACGTGACATCTCTGCTTACAAGGAAGGTGTTGGACTCCATATCATAAAGCTTGTAACCCTTTTGGCTAGTGGGATAACCGACAAATATGCATTTCTTGGCACGAGGATCAAATTTCTGCTTAGGATGTACCACAGTTGAATAGCATGGACAACCAAAGACCCGTAAGTAATCAAGTGAGGGTGTACGATGATACAACAACTCAAAAGGAGATTTATTGGACAATAATGGTGATGGTAAGCGATTTATGAGATAGACTGCAGTTAGAACACATTCTCCTCAGAAAACAAGAGGTAAATGAGAGTGGAAAAGTAATGCATGTGCAATGGTGAGAATGTGGCGATGTTTACGTTCCACCACTCCATTTTTTTGTAGAGTGTAAACGCAAGTACGTTGATATTCAATCCCATGATTTTGAAAGAAGTTGCACATAGAAAAGAATTCAGTGCCATTATCGACTCTTACTGCCTTAACAGATGCATGAAATTGTGTATAAGCAAAGGTGATGAAAGACTGCAAGATATTTTGTGTTTCAGATTTGTGTTGCATGAGAAATATCCATATGCATCTAGTAAAATCTTCTACGATGGTGAGAAAAAATCGTGCCCCTAAATGTGTGGGAACTTTATGCGGACCCTAAATATCACAATGTAACAAATCAAATGGAGCATGAGTTGATATTGAACTTAAAGGAAATGGTAGTCTTGTTTGTTTAGCCATGGGGCAAATATTACAATTATTAAGAAAAGAAACAGTACTGGAAGGTAACAAGGGAGAAACCAGCTTGAGGCGTGATGGTGACGGATGTCCAAGGCGCATATGCCACAAGTTTGGAGTGTGAACACTTGAAAGGAGTTAGATGTCCTTTGCAATGGAGACATATAATAGAGACCACCGTGTTGTTTACTCGAGGCAATCATCCTCCCCGTAACCAAGTCCTGTAAGACACAACCATTTGGAAAGAGGATGAAACAACAGTTCAGGGTGTTAGTGAGTTTGCTGGCGGACATTAGATTTAAATGAAAGGAGGGAACACATAAAACATTGTCTAATGTTATGTTTAGGTTAAAAAACACAGTGCCTTTGGAGGTGATTGATGCAGAAGAGCCAGTAGGTAGATTCACAATAGGGACTGATGAGGGCTTTGTTAGAGCAAGGAGCTTTGGATCAGACGTGATGTGATCAGTAGCTCCACTATCCAAAATCCAAGGTTTTGTAAATACAGAATTGATTGAAGCATTAGGAGATATAGATAGACCTGCTGCATTTGCGTATGCATCGTTGTTACCAGGACTAGGATTCTGATTCATCATGGATATGGCTTGAGCAAGTTGTTGAAGTTGCTTTGCTGAGAATCCTTGCACTGATTTGGAGGAATTGTTGTCTCGCAGATCTCCCTCATGCATCAGTTGTGATGAATCTGTCACATTAGCAGCGGGAAAAGGGTTACATGGATTCCCCTAGAGCCATGTTGTTGTTGTTGCGACTAATGGGAGCGATTGATTTGAGTTCTTGTGTTCTTAGGAACCCACATACCGTTTTTGCATCTGCATCTATCCTTAGTGTGATCTTTTTTGTCACAAAATTTGCAATGAAACTTCAGAGTACGGCAATCTTCAATTGTATGACCTGATCTAGTACAATGTTCACAATACTTATCTTTGGAAGCCTTTAAGGAGTTGTTCACTCGACCATGTACTGCACCAGTGATTGAAAAGTTTTCGATTGATTCCAATGTCATTTGGCGCTGCGTCTCTTTTTGAATGACAAGGGAATAGGCTTGTTGAACATTGGGTAGTGGCGACATCATGAGGATATTGGTGCGGACTGTTTTGTAAGTTTCATTGAGACCCATGAGAAATTGCATCAACCGATCTTCTTCTCTTTGGTCATAACGTGCTTTCATCTTATTGCAGGTCGAAAGCATGCGTTATGTATCTAATTCGTCCCACATTCCTTTAATCTTTGTGAAATATGATGAAATTGACATGGTACCTTGAGAGATAAATGCTAGGGATTTCTGTATTTGAAAGATTACTGGAGTATTCTTATGTGAGAATTGATCTCTGAGATCCTCCCAAACTTGTTGAGCAGTTTTTGCATGAACTACTCCTTCTGCTAGATTAGATTCCACTGAGTGTGTCAGCCACGATAGAATCATACTGTTACATTGATTCCACAAAGTAAATTCTGCCGGTTGTTGATCCTCTGAAGGTGGTTGAATTGAGCCATTGATGAAACCAATTTTGTTCTTGGCTGTGAGAGGATGAATCATTGATTTGCTCCACGATGGATAATTGGCTCGATTTAATTTTGTTGGAACAAGCATGTGTCCAGGTTGGTTAGAATGATGAACGAAGTATGGGTTTGATGGATCCATACTTGTGTATTTTGAGAGAGATTTGTCTGATGATATTTGGCCTTCGATTGTCATCGTGTTTGTGGAGATGAAACGATGGTTTTCTATTGCACCGGGAATAGTGTTCTGATACCATGTAAAGAAAGCAAGAATGCAGTGTCTTGGCTTGAATTGCCATCTGTAGTGTATGTTGTTATCACAAAATGATAGTACGAAATATATACCAATGTACAAGAGATAATCACTCCATCATCTATGGCTAACAATTAGTGATCCACCTATTGTGGGATTTGATCTCATCTAAACTAATTAAGTTAATCATTTACATTAAAGATAATGATATCTTTCCTAATAGCCTGAATCTCATAGGCATCCAGATGGCTTCTAGACAATCTCTCAAATAATCCCAACTAATAGTACCGTATGCTTTAAATAAATCAATCTTTAAGGCACAACTCTTGATCTTTTTTTCCAATGTGATATTCCCCCAGCAATTCTTACAAACAATATATTATCCCTAATGCATCCCGATGGAAGAAAAGCCCCTTGAGACTTATTAACCACCTCGACCAATACAATTTTCAATCTATCATCCAATAAACTTACTATGATCTTGTAAACTTAAGTTGTTTCACTCGGGTTTAATTTGAAAAAATATAATATCATTTTAAGAATTAATCAAATCGATTTTGAGTCGACTTCTTAATCTTCAATCCATCAATTATTAGGAATACATTCAATCAACGGGATGTGTAAATAAAAATCAAAATTTCAAATTTGTCTTCTTATCATGGAAATTTAATGCAAAGAAATTGACAAGAAGAAGCCTTGCACTGACGCACGTGGAGGAGAAAATGATGTTTCGAAGTAATTTTCAAACTGACAGCAGATGGAACACACACAAACTAAAAGAAGCTGAAAATCTATTATCGGATCAAGAGATTTCGACATACCTGTATCCATGATTTTGTGTTCGTTTGGTTAGAGCAATCGTTTAAACACTTTATTTCCTCTCGTCTTCTTTCTTTTCCGTTTTTCTCAATGGTTAAGAATCCTATTTTCATAAGTTGCTAAACATTATATAGCAACACCAACCGACATGTCCTTTGGGTAACTAGAAGCCAAACGACAT
>JAOQMS010000001.1:28959049-29002730 GCA_027563885.1 Erythroxylum longipes | reverse complement strand
GAATCCAACTTTAGATTTTATTAAACTTAAGTTGTCCGACACGAGTTTTATTTAAATAGTTGAATAAAATATCATTTCAATAATTAGTCAAAAATTTTGAGTCCACTTATTAATCTTCAATCCATCAATTATTATGGACACATCCGTCAATGGGTTGTGTTAATCAACATCAAAATTTCAAATTTGTCTTCGATCATGGAAATTTACTTCAAAGAAATTGACAAAAGGAAGCCTTGGATTGACACACATGTGGAGGAAAAAATGATGTTTCGAAGTAATTTTCAAACTGATAGCAGATGGAACACACACACACTAAAACAAGCCACTTATCTTGAATATGATGACCCAATTCAACTAACCCATCAAATTTAGAAGTGTCAATTTTATTATTTTTACTCTTCTTCGAGGGTTATTATAATAATGACTCAGTCAATATCTCCATCACACCACTCTGTCTTTTAGTTGCGTGGTTATAATAAATGACCAAACCCTACCATCAGAGAGACGAAAAGAAGAATCAAAATAGGTGTCGGTTTTATGACTTTTGTAGATGAATCTAAAGTCGGTATTTTAATGTCGTCCGACTTAAATTTATCAGACAAATCTTGAATTCATCGAGCTTTAAATTTTAGGTTTAAAGAGCTTAATATCATGATTATGGGGTACCATTTTGTATCGGCCAATGAACAAAACTGAAAACATAAATATCGTACCGGTTGGCATTGACTGGTACCCCAAATATTGGAATTTTCTAGGACTGAATTGTGATTTTAAAAAGTTTGTGGACTAACTTGAAGAAAAAAAACTAAAGTTAAAGACACTAAACCAACAGGTCCAACAGCACGCGCGCATCTTACTCTTCTTACTCACTCATTGATATTCTTCATTGTAGCCACCCACTGCCATTCATGCTCACCACCCGTTGCCCGCCACGCTGCACATTGCACGCTTCCTCCACCTTATTGTCTTTGTTGGAGGCTGAAATCTAGACTGTCACTCCCTCGGACGGCCTGCTCTCTCCATCGTAGCTGCTTGTCTCCACTTCACCTTTGCTACTGCTGTCTACTCATCTCCACCAGTCCACCATCGGGCAGATAGTACAAATCAAAATCCAAATTCATTTGGTCAAACCGAGTCATCAATTTGACCCGACCCAACTTGACACGACCGACACGTGATCCTCATTAACTTGGATGCAATTTTTTATTTTTTGTGTGTTTTAGGTTGCTTGTTTCTATTTTGGATTGCATTGCATTGTGTTTTTGTTGTGTCATATGTTTTGTGAATGATTTACAATTTGAGCGTAAGAGTTGAAATTAGTTGTGTGAATTGTGTATAGTTTAATAACATTTATGCATTGTAATTAAAAAAACATTTATGCATTGTAAATTTATGAAGATTTTAAAAAAAAAAAAGAAAGAAATTATATTAATCATAGCAAAAGCTATCGCACCATTACAATGAGTTATATTACCAGACTGCAATCAGTATATACTGAGATGTCTATAAAGAACTAAAATAATCCAAAAGAAACAATGAATTACAGCGTCCAGCTATTTTTGAACTCATTACTAAGTGCACTAAACTTGTTGTGAGCTATGAATGCAGCTCAAACCCAATTAATGATATGTTTTGCAATCTGATATTTTCCTTCTTTGATTTTCTTGTATAATCTCTTGTTTCTCTCCCTTCAAATGGAGTAGATGGTGGTAGTAAAAGCTGTTTTAGTAAGTGTTCCATTTGGTTCTCCCGATTTGGTCATAACAATAATGATGTTAAGTGTCTCCTAGCATTCAAATGTAAACCTGGGTAGTTATAGCATACTCATTATCCTACTCCAAATCGCTTGGGTGTAGCTACATTCAGAAAATAAATGATTCCGACTCTCTGCTATAATTTTACATAAAAAAGCAAATGGGATCATAATTCCCAAACCACCTATCCTTAGTTCTGAGTCAATTTTTTATTACTGACTAAGTGAAAATGGAAGCTTTCGGATTTAAAGTTTATCTCCAAATAATATCAAACCAAGAAATCCATTTAGCATCACTTGGCGGTATCTTATGACAGGTGCTATTAAGAAATGTACCTCTAGGATTAGGCAGCCAAATGATATTGTCCTCCCCTATTGCATTAGGAAGAGGAGGCAAGTACTCTGAAAGTAAAGAGAAACCTTTAAAATTGCTACCCCATTCTCCATTATGGATAAGTGAAGAGACCTTGACATTCAATGGGATACAGTTTTTGAGTGGTGCTAATGCTTTTCTCTAAATAAGTGGACTATACGACGTCCAATTATCGAACCAAAACTAAATGCTTGCACCATTTCCTAACTGATGCTTAATGTAAGGATAGACCAAGCTCCTTAAATTAAGAATGTAGTTGAAAGTCTAGGAATATTCTGTAGAATTTCCAAGTTGCCAAAAACTCCGATTCAGAAGATTATATTCATTTACCCATTTGATCCATAAAGCTTTTTCGTCATTGAAGAGTTGCTATATTCTTTTGCATAAAAGAACCTTTTGCATTTATGAAATTGAGATAACTCCGAGTCCACCTTGCTTATTTGTTAGAGTAATGTCACTCCATTTTATCTTTTACAATGTTTGATACTAAAGATGAAAATTAAGCACTTAAGTGACTGAGACAATAAGAATATAAACAAAGAGAACACTTGAGATAAAAATAACTCTCCTAAATATAAAGCTTCATCTGTTGAATTTGTGGAGAGTGGTAAAACAATATCTGCTGGGAATTATTAAGAAGACTTATGATCAATCCACACACATAGCAGCATCAATAACCATCAATCGAACAAATATTTTGTCACTGAAATATCACCAAAAATATAGTTGCAACAACACATGTCTCCTAAACATTTTCACTCAAAAATCAATGCTTGGACAGCCTTGGAAATCACACAACATCGCAAAAACTTAGCTGTCCAAAATGGATAGAATCACCAAAAAATTAGCTGCTAAAGATAACTCAATACTCCCAAAAATACAGCTACCAAGTCAGGGTCGGCCCTGGGCAAGGGTAGGGCGGGCACCCGCCCAAGGCCCATCCTTATAAATGATAAAATAGAGCATATTTTTATCTTCATAAAAAATAAAATGAAACAAAATAGGGCTTACTCTTGACCTCGTAAAGAACAACAAAATGGTCTATATTTTATTTATTTATATTCATTGTGAGGGCCCAAAAATAGGCAAAAATAGGAATTTTTTTTTACTTTACTCAGGGCCTATAAAATATTAAGAACGGCCTTGTATCAAGTCACCATGTTCTGGTCGTTTTTCCCACATAAAAATGATGGACTAGCAATCGAATTATTAACCCATATGTGCAAAAACACAACTTCCACGAATAGCTCAGTAGAGTATGTAATTACTCACACATAATAGATGATAACATGGTTTCTCTCAACCAAAAAAAAGAATTTAGCTACTCATAACAAAAGAGAAAATCAACAAAGAAATAGCCAAATGTAAAGTCTCTATCTCTAGTCTTTTCCTAGAAAATACAAAAATCCCTAGAAAAATACTGCAAAAAGTAAACTACTCTAACTATCTGACAAAAACCAGAAGAAGAAGACTGCAGAAATCGAAAGACCTAACTATGGCTGACCAAAAACAAGAAGAAAAACTGCAGAAAATGTGAACTATCTAATGTTGGCTGACGTGAATAGTAGAATTCCCCTTTTTATGCATCGATTCCCTTCATTTTCCATGATCTTTTGCAGATAATCTATCCCCCAGATTTAGGTAGTCGATCCCCATCAATAAGGATGCAATCTGATTCTCAAAATCATAAAAAATTTGAAGTGGATCAGATTTGAGTTTAAAAACAGATATGCAGATCGTTTCTGTCCTTGCACGTGCTCACGCTTAGTTACTGAATTTGCTGCAATATGGAATTTTTGGATTATCATTGTTTCCTTTTCATCTTTTTGATTCAATTTCATTTCTTAAGTGTTTAAAATCATCTGAGAACAATTAAGAAACAAATTCATCAATGTTGAATAATAATCTCAACACATTAAAGGGATTTATATACAAAATAAGGACAAAATGATAACTTAACAACGAGTAATCCAATTATTTACCCACATATGCAAAAACGCAGCTTTCAAGAATAGCTCAATAGATTATGTAATTACTCACTCAAAAATAAAGAAATGCAGCTGTACATACAATCTTACTGCACATTTTTTACTACCAAAAAAGCACATGTCCAAAAGATCACACAAAACCAAAAAAAAGAAACGCAATTGCAAATTATCAATCATAATCTTCACAAATTCAGCTACTTTAAATAACCATTATCACCAAAATAAGCTTTCCAAAGATATTTACAAAAATCATCAAAAATCTGTGCACTTTATTTAGATATGGTAACATTATCTTTATTTAGATATGATAATTTTATTTCAAATAATAAATCATATCTTCACTAAGATTTTATTTTTCATATAATATCATCTTCAAGAATCCCACGTAAGATAGAATAATTGTCATAATGAAATTTTACAAATAACCAACAATGTCTAATTATAGTTATAAATAATGTCCAAAATATGATAACACATATCTTCTCCACAATAGAGCAATAGAGCAGAAGAAAAGGAAAAAGTAAGAAGTCACGGATTGGAGCGGAGATGGCAAGGAGGCAAAATCATAAGATGTGTTTTACCCAAAATAAAAAAATAAAAAAATCATAAGATGTTGCGTTCAACGTGTGTCGGAGCTAACAAACATAAAAGTAAAACCTAGACCACATTTATTTTACTTTTATTCTTCTGCTAAAACCTCTGTTTGCTAATATTTCTCATTTTTTCTCGAAAGAAAGAATTTGAGAAACAGTGACAGGTTCCCTAAGAACAGACTTCTCGTCTTTAAGCTTGTCACTGTTACAGGAATATCCATCCTTCTCATTGTAGAAAAAGTACAAAGCGTGGCTCTTATTCCATATGAAATCCTTGCAAGCTTTTGGGACTTACTGTCTTTTGTTTCCAACACCATTCGTAGCAACTCCACTCTGTAACTCTCTATCAGTCTCTTAGTTTCGCTCACTGCTTCTTCTTCAGTCATGGACTTTTGAATCATTCTCAGGATTACACTGTTCAGCTTACCCTGTTCACCTTCTCTCTGCAAAAATTGTTCTTTTCTATTTTGCGGGGAAAAAGAAAAAATTCTGAGAGTAACTTGGAATGGTGGTTGATGGTGTTTCGTGTTTTGTGATTACCTTATCAGATGCAAGGTCATTGAGAAGTCGACCAACTAAGCTGACATGTCTGAAGAGATTACCGTCCTCCACAGAAGCAAGCACTTCTTCAGACAACTTAGGTCCAATGGACAACAGACGTATGAGGATGACAGGTCCTAACGCAAGTGAAACGATGGAGGTTTCTATGTATTCCTCCAACGTTGGAACACGATTCTCTCTAAGCCACTCTGCTTCTTTCATCATAGAACTCAGCAAATCATGCCACTGCACATCAAAATTCAACTTCAGTTCTTGCCCTGGAATTATGGGGATTATGAAAACAGAGTATCTATGTTTTTAAGGAACACCCACTGAATTGACTATATGGTGTGTCACATCTCTTGCTTGTCGACGAGAAGCTAAGGAGCCAAGCTCATTGATCATGGTTTCAAGTGCCGAGAACAATATCTCAACAGTTTTTGAGCAGTAACCAATGCTGGAATCTCCTTGCCACCTGTAGAACTTCATTAGAAAAGGTTTCTCGATCAAGGGTCTGTTCCAATTCCTGAGACAGATTTGATTACAGAGAAAAGGGTAAAAAGATCAATCTCAGACCTTCCAAACAGTTCAAGCATGTTCTCCAATTCTTCCTTTGAACCAGCGAAATCAAACAAGTCGTCGATCATGGTTGACATGACAGAGTTCTTGGTCATGGAAATGCGAGCCTCTGAATCTTCAGGGGCTATCAAAACCGCAGCAATAGACATATATCCGTAGGTTAGCTTCTGCCTCGCAAAGTTTAGTTCTCCGATTCTGCTCTCCTCCACCCATCTGATTCCATAAACACAATATAAGTCTTCTTGCTGTTTTATTCTTTAAAATATAAACGCGTGTTTATATAAACATAAATTTTAGCAAAAATTTTGAATTTTTGTATAGTTTTCAAATTTTTAGAAACTCATTTTTTAAAAGTTCGTTTAAAAAATAACAAACGATGAATTTAACTCAATTTTTAAAATTTATTCATATAAATTAAATTTGATAAAAAATTAATAATTAAATTTTTTAATTAATTATTAATTAGATCAAATTTAATTAATTTGTAAATTTTAAGAATTGTGTTATTATCATTATATAAATATCATAGAAAGTTTTTTGTAAAATTCAAAACATAGAAAGTTTTTCAAATATTTTAAAAATCAAGACTTATGTTTTAAAAACCTTTATAAAAAAAAAACTCTTATCTCTTATCCAATGAATAAACGGCGAAAATTATTGTATACTTCTCAAGTTGCTTGAGTTCTTCCCTATATAGGGATTGGCACAGGTTGAAATCTCGGAGAGATAATTCTAAGAACGATTTGCTGTCGATTGGAGTCCTGAAATTACACAAGAACTCAAAAAAAGTGTTTTCTAGAAAAACTAGAACAGACCGTTGATCATGCGTAATAGAATATAAAAAACTTCACTTACTCACCTATATGATGTTTTAAGAAGTTCAGTATTGTTAAGTTGATGCCATTCCAAGTTTCTCCTTTCTTCTAGTCGATCCAAGCTATCGTATCTGAACCTCAGAGCATGTTTAACCTGAAAATACTTATCAGAAATCATAAAACCTGTGACGGATATGTACTTCATCAGATTGAGTTTGAGTTTCTAAAGCTTGGCATTACCTCTTCGTTCATTCTTTTGTCCTGGAACGATCCATTTCGTAGTTCCCTCTTCAGATAAGAACGTGTCCAGTCTCTTATCCTATCAAGGATCGGTTCTTTCTGGTAAATATTTGTCAACGAAGCCTTATATAACTCCAGGACTGTGCCTGCGTTCTCAAATTGAAGACTCACTGTGCTGAAGAAACTTTTCTCTTCCTGGAATTGTTCTAATGCATCTGTCACAAAATGATCAAGGCGATTACAAGCTAAACCTTGCGGATTACGAGTAATTACGACAAATCGTGATAACAGTCTGAGGTACTTGAAGAGACATCATATCTGTTCATCCGAAGCAACCTGAATCCTATGGCAAGACAATTAATGTCTGAAAATATTTCTTCACTGCCCTGCAACCAACATCTTTAAGACCACCAAAAATGGCAGGTTAATTTAATAGAGGGAAAAGAAGAGAAATAATAAAAAAGGGCAAAGAAGAGTACCTGTAAATATGAGCCATAGCATTTTGGATTTCTTCGTGGAAAAATCTGTCTATCGCTAGCTTTTGAAGATTGTCAACAGTGCAAAGTTGAATGTAGATGTCTAGTGGGTATGCTGTGGGAACTGATTAAAAAAAAAAAAAAAAGAACATTAGTTTCTATAAATCAAACCAAAACAGAATCAAATATGAGTGATCACAGTTCGGTGATAAAAAGAGGTTCGAATTTGATTTAATAGGTTAAAAAAATTTTATTAGTTGGTCATACTCAACTTAAATCAAAAAATTAAAATGCTTCATAATAAGAAAGAAATAAAAAAAGACATGAACCGGATTTTATAATTTAACAATTTTTAATCTGATTAGTTATATGAAATTAGGACGTATTTACTTAAAATTAAAAAATTAAAAAAATTTAATTTAACCTTTTAGATTCATAATTAAAAGAGAATTGTGCCATATTTTAAAAAATATTCTAAATTAGACTTTGAGTATTAAAAATATTTTTTATTGAATTCCTATCATATTATCTTAGGAGAGATTATTTCAACTTAATCCTAATAGTTAATTTCGTTACAATTTACAAAAATTAAGTATTGATAATCTTAGTGATATTAAATAAAAAATATTCTTTAAAATGAGTAAAATTAGTATAAAAATGATGATTAAAAAAATGAAAAATTTTCGTACTACATACATACTTGTGTTCTGAAATCTGTCCGAAACAGATTTCAGATAATCGTAGCATTTATGATGATGGTTGTGGATCAAAGCAGCAGCGGTTGCAGATGGTGAGTTGAAGAGTGACCCATTGCTCTTCTGATGTTTCATTATCACTTCCCAATCATAATAATTGCCTCTCAATCCCAATCCTTCCAAAAGATATGCCAAATGCCTTTCTTTTCCTTCCATACGGTACCTGATGATGTTCATTAATTGATAATTTTATTTTTTAATAACATACATGTATATATTTAGAAGTCACGTCAGAAAATAAAGATTATAATATATTTAATAAGTTATCAAAGGATCATAATATATAACTACTTAAAATAAACACTTATTAACGTTTATCCTTTTTTTCAATTAAATCAAAAGAAGATAAATATGTGAAGAAGAAAAAAAGACCTCTGAATTTGAGTGTTCCTTTCTCGTAGTAATCCTTCAACCAAAACTGGATCGAAAGGTAAGTTCAATCCGCTATCTATGGCACTTTCGATCATACCACCAAATGTTATATCAAAACCAATAGGTTGAAGTTGTCTTCTATCAGCAACTGCCCACAAATTAGTCTCTAGAAATTCTAAACCTGAAAAAATACATAATAAATTTCCAAAAATATTTAATATTCTATTTTTGTATGATAAGTGTTAACATAATTTAATTTAAGTTAGAACCGACACCAGGCAAACGTATTTAGATTACCCTTGTTCACAAGTTCTTCTCCGACACTCCACTTGTTTAGAGCCAGAACACAAGCGAGTGTGGAGGACAGAGAGTCCTTGACGAGCAATGGATGTGCATCATCAAGGCACCATGATCCATCACGTCGCTGGTGTTTCATCACCCAATCCAAGCTTTCCGGAAACAACGGTTCTGATTGCTTCTTCTTCTTCTCCTCTCTAGACGGGACCATGGCCACCCATGCAGTGTCATACGGTGACGCCGACAGCTTCACATTTCCCAGAACCTCTGACGCCACTCTCTTCACTCCCATACTCGACTTTTCTCCATCCTAACGTACGCAGTCATGTGAAAATGATTCAAATCAAACACCATTTTTTCAATGAGCAGAACCAGAAGAGATCAGACTATTTAGTGATGTGCATCTTACAGAGCCAACTCTACGAATAGCGTTAGGATCCAAGAGCATTTGAGAACGAACACCTGTTCTTTGACAATGGCAAAAGACAAGGAGGTACGAGTTAGGATCACAAACTCGAATATGGTAATGGAATCATCTTATTTGTCCAAAATCTTACCTGATGAGATGGGTTTGGCTTCACTGTGTTGGACAGGTGTTACTGAAGCTCTGTTAACAAGCAACATTATTACAAGAGTTGAAGTGAGAAAAAGATACAATCGGATCGTTATGATAGAACAGATTATTTATAAAGGCACTTAAAGCACAGATTGTATGTGTTATGATTGGATTCGAGGGGTCAATCCTGACGGCTCGTGTGAACAATGTAGAAATTGGAATTTGTTAACGTGGCCGTCAAATGTGGAAACAAATAAAACAAACTGTTTTTATAAAGACCCACATGTAAAGCAATCACGTAATTTATAATTTATAAAAGTACCTTTAAAAATATTAATTAATTATTATTTTATTAACCTCGACGTTATTTAAATTATCTTTTTACATTATTAAATAATTTTGTTCCGTTGAATCTTGAATCTTGAATTTTAAATATAATTTTATATAAAACAATCTTTATTTTTGTAAAAATTAACTTTTACTTCAATTCATGTATAAGAATAGATTTTCGAAAAATGCATGGAAGTTAAATAATTGTTGTTTCTCTTTTTTAAGATGATAATGAATCATTTTAAAGAATTAGTTAAATTGATTTTGAATCAAGGTAAGATTAATTAAATAACTTCTTAATCTTCAATCCATCAATTAATTATTCTGATGGAGGAAAAAATGATGGTTTAAGTCCTTTTCCAAGTGATTTAAGATGACTTTTGCATTTTGTCCTTATCTTTTAGTTAAGTGATTATGATAAATAGTCTAATTATTTGTAGGGTGAAGGCATTAATCTAATCTTGGTTTTAGTCTGAATTCAATTTTAGATTAGGGTGAAGGCATTAATCTAATCTTGGTTTTAGTCTGAATTCAATTTTAGATTCTATTAAACTTAAGTTATTTGAGTTTAATTTGAATAAGACAACATTTTAATAAATGCGATGGAACATAGAACACAGAACATAGAACGATGTTTCAAGTGATTTTCCAGGTGCCCCTGTCTTTGCGTACGTGGTAGGGTTATTATAACAAACAAAAGAGTCAAAGTAGGCGTCTGCTTTGCCAGTTTTGTTACTTAGCGTCTGCTACGCCTCAGAATTAATGGATCTTTGAATTTTGGGTTTTAGATTCAAGGGGCTTAAGCTTAATACTAAGTACGAGATGATCAAATCAGAATTTTTTTTTTATCTCCATAATATAATTGAGTTTAATTTGTAAAAATTTGTTTATTTATGAAAATTGATAAATTAATTAATTGTCAAAGTAAATTCACCTAAAAAATTAAACATTGAACTTGCAGATCAGTTTTTATTTAATAATCTTATTTTTAATTAAATTTTAATTTTTTATAAACAAAATAGTTTCTTTCTAAGATCATAATTAAAATTTTTCAAATTTGTTTAACTATTATTATTTATGATGATATAATACTAATTTAATTTTTAAAACTTAAATGATTGATTAAAAATTTGAAAACATTAGTTATTCGAAAAGGTAATTAAAGCACATGTTAGTTTCATGGATTGAATCGGAGTGGTCAATTCTGGGAGTTCGTGTCAACTTGAAATTGGAATTTGTCAATTTGACAAGATAGGTTTTTTTTTTCTGGGAGTACAAGGGAATGAATAAGATAGCCGTCGGCGGTTGAAAACCAAAAAGGCCCACGTACAAAAGCAATCAAATAGTTTATAATTTATGAAAGCAGGGTAATACTAATATTATTATATTATTTTTATAATATTAAATTTAATAACTTTTTCTGCTTTATTCCAATGCACTTATAATAAAAAAATTTAAAATTTTTAAGAGCAGGATCAAATAAAATTCAAATTTAACATGAGACTTTATTAGACTCAATTATTATTCAACATGAGTTCTACTTGAAGAGTTAAATATAATATTGCTTAAGAGTTAATTAAATTAATTTTTCTAAATTTAAACTTGATTGGAAAGTCTAATTATTAAAATTTGTATCGATTAATTAAAGTTTATCTTTATTCATACGTCATATTTCTTAGATGCTGTTGAGGTTATTAAATTGGGCAGCGATGAGGACTTTGATGATGTTCTTTTTTTTGGGGGGAGGGGGGAGGGGGGAGAAATTGATAAAAGAAGTCTCGAATACGCATGTAATGAAGGAGAAAAAATGAGTAGCCATTTTAGGCTTTACATCTTTTCTTATAGACTATGATGGCATAAATCCAAACAAACCTATTAAAGTTTTGGCTTAATTTATTTTAATAATTTTATTATTAAAAGTTAATTAATCAATTGATTAATTTCTATAAATTAATCATAATAAACTAATGGATTTTTATTTACCAAAAATTTCCGTAATTAAATTTTAACTTTTTCCATTGACAAAGACAATCTATTTCTTTATTCTTATTTCAAAATTTTCATTTTTTTTTTATATTTATTATGTACCAGCTTTATGACACTCTAATTTAAACTTTAAAACTATTATTTTACCAATTTAATTTTCAATATAATTTTTAAATCGTTGTAATCAAGCACATGAGTTCAATTTGAATAATCAAATAAGATATTATTTTATTAAAATAACGTTATTATGAAAGCTATTAAAACGATTTAAGTGGAATTAATTCTACATAAATAAATTTTTTATAATATTTTCAATTTTATTTATTGGTGTGTGTCAAAGAAACCAAAAATAATTAAAGTACTTAGAATATTAACGTGAAGTAAAGTCGTCTCCTTGGGAAATGGTTGTTTATCAGAATATTAATGTGAAGTAGGTCGTCTCCTCGGGGAATGATTGTTTATCTCTTTTAAACAAATAAGTTAAAAAGAAGAAATTTGGAAATTATGTTTAAAACTTAATATTAAAAATAACAAAAATGAATTGATTTGAAATTTAATAAAACATACTTTTAGTTAAAGGAATTTATTTCTACGTTGATTCATGCAATTGATTGTTGATGCAAAAGTAATTTAATACATTCATAAATAAATTGATTCTAGTTATTAAAAACATATCTATAATAACCAATATTTCCTTACTTTGTATGGTAATCACGAACAAATCAAATAATTACTCCCTAATCGAAAGATAACCCAAAAGCAACGCATAAGATATAATGTTTCGACAACTTTAAGATCTAAAAAGACCAATTCTAACCAACAAACTCAACAGATATTTATTAAAATTAGATTACTTAGATTAAACTTCTTGACGAGGAAATAAAATTATGTTGATTGTTACTTATTAATACCAACAAACAATTATAAATTTATCGTTTAATTAGTAGTATATTATTTTAGGGTTGTTATATATATGATTCTATTCGGTAAAACCTAAAATCATTATAAAATCAATAAATTCATGAAATAATTAAATACCATACAAGATTGAATTCAATAAAACCTATTTGATCTCATAATCGATTTAGAATCACGGCTTTAATATAATCCTCTAACTAGAATTAATAAATTAGTTACAAGCCATAAGCAATAGAGAAGAAAGAATACATGAATATTATTCAAAATAAAAATTATTCTTATGGAGAGATCCAGGTGTAAAACTCCACAACCATTGCGTGCGTACGAAGAAGTTGAGAGGAAAACCCAACGTTGGTGAGCTAAAAGGTCAAACTCAAAACTCACCCACATTCGTACCATATCTCCAAAAAAACAATTGAGTAGTTAAAAATTTGGAGTCTAAAACGTCTAAAGTAAAGTATCACATACCCAGCGAAAACAAAAACTGCAATCTTAAATTTATTTATTGCATTTAATATTCAAATTAATATCAAGAATTAAAAAAAAACAAATATTTGAAAATTTTGAGGGTTAATTAGTAATGAATTTTAAAAATACAAAATCTTTATACACTCCACAACAAAAAATATGTCCTACTTTTAACATTTAATATGATTATAGTTAAATTTCAAGAATCGTTTTTTCTAAAATTGAGAAAACAAATTTTCTTTTCTTTTTCTTTTGTTTCTTATTTTAAACGTAAAGAACACAGAGAAGAATCAAACACCTTTCTTCCTTTGCTATTTAGAACATACGTACAACATAAGAGAAAAACAACTTCTTCTGTTCATTTTTTTTAAACGTACGGAAAATGGGAGAGACAAAAAAGGCTCTTTTTTTTCGTTTTTTAAAACATTTCAAAACGAAATGAGAGAGATCACACCCTCTCTATTCACTTTGTTTTGCTTTAAACGTACGTACAAAATATATGAGCAAACCAACAACTTCTCTTCATAAGTTTTAACGTGTTTTTTTTAAATTTATAAAAGAAAATAAAATAAAACTATTTTATTTTATTCATTTATTTTACATAAGAGAGTTTCCAATATTAATTATATTTTCTGTGCTAGCAAAAAAAAAATGTCATATAGATTATTTAATAAATTATCTCATAATAAATTATATAATCTTAAACAAGAAATATTACACTCGTAAGTGTGTGACCACATAAGTTCATCACTAAGCCGGTAGTAATTAATCCAATTAATTACTAATTAAGGTTGGCGTCTAACAACACTACTTAATGACTGGATAGTGTGAAGTAACAACCTTACAAAGACGGAACCTGGTTAAGTATAATGTATTATTAACTTCCATCATTACACCTCCGGATTGTCCTAAGGTATGGTTTAACTGTCAAACCTTATTAGATAACCAACTATGTTACATGTCGATCATTAATGATTGGTGAATGACTTAAGAAACTCTTTTCCTTACTCATTCAATCGCCCTGGCCAAAGTATTGAAACAACCATTAAGATCAATGATAACATAAAGCTCAAACTCATTACCTAGAGTCTATGGATCCCATCTTAACTCACCACTAATCAGATAGTTACTTAATTATATCCAGTGACCATTCAACTAGCATGTTTACACACTAAGTGTCCGACATCAAAACATAATAAGTAACCGATTGATTACTATGATGATCTCAGGTCAAAGGAAAATATATATATTTAAATCCTTATGAGAATATCCCACTTGACAATTCATAGGTAATATTAACCATTAAGAATTCTCAGTTTGGTCAGTTCAATGATCATATCTTCATATGCATTATCTATATATGTAACTTAGTAAATGAGATATACTAATATCCATCCAATAGATACTATTACATACATATTGATCTAACTGGATCATTAAAGTCCTTATTTGATGATCTTACGATCAAAAACACTTTTAGATTAAACCCTAAAGACTTGACTCTCATTATCATAATCTCCATTATGATGGCAAGTGTATAAATTTAATCAAGGACTTATCATATTAGGATAAAAGCAATAAACATAATATGATAATATAATCATTTTCCATGTTATTAAACAAAGTTAATAATCACAAAACAAAAGTGTTCAATCTATTACATAACAATTGGGTCATGGGCATAATTCAAATATATAGTCCTTGCATTTTTTCTCTTTTTCTTAGCTCTCTTACTTCTTATCAAAATCTTATAAATAACAGGAAAAATTCCTAACCAGTCAAAACACTAGCTGACATATCATTACTCACATCAAAGCCACCCGCATACGATAGATTAAATTCGTAAACCCCAAAAATACATTCAACAAATCAAAATCAAACTTAATCAATCTCCCCCTCGTATAAACCATATGAAAGCATAAAGTTGTATCATCTGACACTCCCTTATCCAAATCACAATAAAATTCTCGCACTAACTCAACATTAAAATGTTGTGGCAATAAGGAAGCATGTAACAAATTCCTCTCAATCAACAAAACATCAAAATCAAATTGTTTATACTCAGCTAAATGTATGAGATGATCGAGAACAAACCTAGTTGAAGAGAGAGTACTCCATCGTTGTTGAGTTGTCGAGGAGTAATGAATATCCTCAAATGCATTTTCAACTAGTTTGTTCTATAACTCATCCTTAAAAGTTGGAACTAGTACTTGTTTACTAGATACATATTAAATATGAGGATCTGCATTTGAAACGTTAAAGAAAAAGCATCCTTTGATTGGTGTTCCAATGTTTCGTTTATAACCTAGTCCAATTTACCCTCACTAAATATAAGGATGACCTAACTTTGTATAGAGGCAAAAGAGGAACCTGACATTCTTGCTATATCATTTATCATAGGGTTGGCCTCACCCTTCTACCCATTTTTCAAGGATGGAGTCTATAAGCAATCCTTTATGATTGAAAGATAACAAATTTCATCACTAAGGTCTGATTTATGATCATCTTTTACTCTAACATAATGAGACACCAAAGGTAAGGGAGAACCTGGAACCTTTGGAGAATCTTTAGAGGATTTATCATGTCTAATTTTATCAAATCTCATATCTTCTTCATTACTTTCTTGAACACACTTCAGTTCTTTAATTGCATCAATATTGTCTTCCACGTAGTTAGCAACTTCATAAAAGTTGTTATCAAACTTTTCGTCTATGACCTTTTGCCTTTGTTCAGAGGCAGAATTTGGGATTTATCTTTAACTGTCAGATCTTCACAAGCAACATCCAAGGCAAAAGCAAATCTAGTAATCCTTTTAGGCAAAGACTTGATAACCGATGAACCACCTATTGAAGCAACAATTGTCCCATCCTTAAATATCTGCGTCCTCTTCTCATCTTTTAAACTCATATTTATGTAATAATTCTCTATTATACTAGATTGTGCCTTCTAGGATTAAAAAATTAACTCATCTAACTTCTCATTGCAAAAGTTACATGTAGTACCCTGCTCATGCAATAAATTATCATCACTCTGACCTTCAAAAGTGGCACCATGAGATCCTAAATTCCCTGCACAATCCTCAACCACAACACTATTCCCCATTCCCTCTCTCTTGAATCCTAAAGAAATGATGACTTTCTCTTGCAAAGGCCGTGTAAGAAGAACAGAGGATCTTTTCCACTTCTAGATGAAAAAACTTGATCCACGTAACACGTAGCAAAGAGTACCAATAACCACTCAAAAAATATGATCACCAACAAATCTTTCATCCCACTAATCCTAGAAAATTCCTACTGAAAGCATATTGTCCAAAACTCATACAGCACATGATATAGAGATAAACCGAGATAAAACTTGAAAAACTCAAATCATAGAAAACTAGAATCTTCCTACAGGTCTCTAACCAAGCATCAACATTTTCTCTACATAACTCTATAAATCAAAATCCATAATTAGAGCTCTCAAATCAATAAGCAAAGTCATATTTTCATATCAAATATACTATTTAACAGGTAAGGAAAAGCCAGACACACGCCTATCACCTAAATCTTAGAAAATCTATGAATCAAAAACTCAAAAAGTCTAGACATTAACTCCTTTGAACCTTTGTTTTTCTTAATAAACAACATTCATATACTTCAAAAATGTAAAGTACATAGTTTTTGTGTCCCTCGAAGAAATTCAAACCTGGCCTTACTCCTCATCATATCATCTCTGTCATTAGATGTTTGGTTGATTTCTCCCTCAAAAGCAACCAACTGGTCCCCTGTCTAGTTGGTTTCTTTTCCAGTAACAACTAACTGTGGATTTGAATAGTTTTTAGTATTAACTCCATTGCATGTCTGTTCTGATGTGTGATACTGATTTTTCTAACCCAGGTTTACTTTTGTAATGTTTGATGCTGCTGAAATTTTTTTTAAAAGTATTTAGATTTTCTGTTTTGAGCTCTCTGAAATAGCATTTGTAACAGCCTATAGCAATTAAGCCTTATATGACCGTTTACACCACAAAGTGACATGTAGGCACAAATTTTCGGTTCCTTTTTAAAGTTTCTCCTTCAACAAATCTAGCTTCACCATTTTTCTCATGATTCAACTTAGAACATTCACTTTTGTAACCAACACCTTGAAAGTCCCCTTTATTTTTACCAATTTCTAGCAATTGTTCTAGCTTTTTCGTAACACCATTCAACATTCTTATTCCTTTTTTGGTATTGACCAACTTTAGCTTTGTTTCATCAAGTTCATTTATTGTTGACAAAAACTTCATCTCTAAATCTTGAATGACATCCTTCATAGTTAAATTCTCCTTCTTTAGCTTCTCATTTTGCTTACAAGTTTTCATCCATTTGGTATACATTAATTCCTAGACCTTACAGATGTATTCCTTTTTTAATTCTGAGTCCCTGTCATTTCTGTCACAATCTAAATTTAAATTTAGAATTGAAACATCTGTATTTTCATTGTCAGTTTCTTCACTGAATGCTATTAAGGAAGTAATTAGACTTTTACTATTTAAAGCAACCAATGCAGTATGATTACTCATAATTTCTTCTTCGCTGCCGTACTCACTTTCAGATTTGTTTTCACTCCAAGTGCTGGTTTATGACTTTCCTTTTCTCCTTTTAAGAGTGTTAGCATATTCTGCTTGCATATATCTGAAACCTTGACACCCATGACATTGTATCTTCGTTTCTTTTGCTTGTTGTTTGAAGTTATTGTTGGATGAATTCCACCATTATGTTTGAACTTAAGTCTATCTTTCTTCACCTTCTTTAGCCACTTACTAAAATTTCTTATTAACGACACCACATCATCATTTTTATCAGAGTCATCTCCTGAATCATTCACAGATTAGCAAATTCAGCTTGCAAATCTAACCCTTTGTTCTTTTCAAGCTTATTTCTCCACAAGTTCATCTCAAAGTTCGTGAGAATCTCAATTACCTTATCTAAAGATAACTTATTGTTGGCATAGGCTTCTTCAATGGTTGCAATTTTCAGTATGAATCTGGGAGGCAATGATCTCAATATTTTCTTGACAAGTTTTAGATTTGAATACTTCTACCAAAGTTGATGTGCTTAGTTGACAATATCACGCAACCTCTCATGAAAATCTCTAATAATATCGCTTTTCTCCATTATAAGCTCTTCAAATCTAGTGGTCAATATCTGAACTTTCGAAGCTATTACTGATTTTAATCCCTCATGTATTGTTTATAAAGTGTCCTACGCATCTTTTGCTGATTTACAGGCTAATATCATACTGAAGCAACCTTCATCTACCGCATTGAAGATTGCATGCATTGCTTAAGAATTACTGAGCGCTCCCTTTTCTTTAACTCTTGTCCATTCAGATGGATCTTTAAGTACCACTTCATCCTTTTCATCAATCGTCATTATATGTGTCCATCCATTCAAAAGTGACATCCATACTATGGTTCCTTGGGCTTGAATAAATACTTTCCATCCTTAATTTCCAAGCAAGGTAATTAGAACCATCTAGTAACGATGGATTAGTGATTGATGCCCCTTCTCTGGTAGCCATGATTGCAAAACACCGATCTACACCAAGTTCTGATTGGGTGAATCAAGCTCTAATACCAATTGAAAAACCCAAATGTCGTAGTTCTGCAACAAATGCGTTTAGTCGCAGTTGCTTTGAATTGTTTATGTTGGTTGCTTAATAGAGAGTAATTGAGTTAACGACTGTTAATTTTCTAGAATTAAAATGCAAAAAAAATTAAACATGCAATGAAGAAATCAATAACAGAAATTTGGTAACGTAGTTCGACACACCCAGTTTATGTCTGCGAAGCCCTCACGCAGTTTAATCAACTTTTACTGTCATATAATAGTTTTATCCAAAACTTTATTGATCTGACACACTCAACCCTTGACACTATCCACTCATACTCAGACCCTGTAAAAGTATATCACTCCCAATAATATGACCACCTTGTGCTAACCTCAACAGAAGATTTTTACAGCAATAATTGATAAAAAAGATAAGAATAAAAACTCAAGTGAATGAATCAAAGTAATATAAACAAGGGCACACTTGAGAGATAAAAAACACTCCCCTAAATATGTAGCTTCATCAACCAAAAGTGTGCAAAATTTTAAAACAACATCTGCTGTGAACGTTTGATAACAACCACAGAACAGTCCACATGCAACAGCTTTAAAAAGTCATCAATCGGATAAATGTTTCACGATCGAAAAGCTACACACTTGACAAATGTTCTGCTCATTTTCCCTCACAAAAACTGATGGATTAGTTGTCCAAAAATCCAAGTTTATGTATATGAAACATAACAACAAAAGATTGTTCAAATCACCAAAAAATCTGCTACATTATCTTCAATAAAACATAGTCATTTTATCTCTAATAAATCCTATTTTCTCTAGGATTTTATCCTTCACACTATCTTATGTTCAAGAATCCCACATAAGATAAATTTCTTATCATAATGATATACCAAATATATCCAACGTCAAATAACACCCAAAATAATTAATTAGATATCTTGACAAATATCTTAACACACTAGATTTGACCTCATATAAAGATTCACTCAATGTACTCAAGAAGTGTTTATACGACATTTCACTCATACTCGTCACAATAAGATGACATTACCATAAGCTTGCAAATATATCACATTGCAACCACTTGTGAATTCTGTGCAAAAATAAAAGGTCTTTTATTTAGTTGTAATAAGGCTAAGGACAAAGGTAGAATGAAAAGGTTATTTAGGCTATAATTTGTTAAGAAAATTGACGAATTAAATCCCACAGCCAAAATAAGCAAGAAAATAACACCCAGAAATTTAACATAGTTCACCCTTTAATTTGGGCTACGTCCATGGGCTAAATTCCGAATAAAACTTCCACTAATAAAAATAGCAGGTACAGAGAGTGAAAAAAATACAACAAAATAGTGGCACTCACACACAAGATGTTTCACAAATTTACTATCCCTAGGATAATATCCTCACTATTTTATCACTCACCTTTTTAGAAAAAACGTTTCCTAAAAATACCCAAAATTACTCTCTCACACAATCCTTTTGAATACTCCCACATATACATATATAAGTGCTCATTGTGAAGGGGGGGGGGGGGGAGGGTCTTTATATAGACCTCCACTACCTCTTTGCCGCCACAGCTTGCATATTGCAAGTTGTGCCATAACTTGCACACAAGTTGTCGTAGACAACTTGTTTTCTCTCTTTTTTTTAAAATATCTATGGCAGTACCATATGTCAGTACCGCCTTTCAATTCTCCCCTTACCAACTACATGGTATTTAATATCATTCCTTCAGGTGATGGACAAAACTCAACGTTTCCCTTGGGTAGAACTTTTGTCATCATATCTAATCCATTCTCATCCGTATGAATCTTCTCAAGTCGTAATAGCTTCTTCTCTAGCACCTCTCTGATCTAGTGATATCTCACATCAATATGCTTTGATCTTGAATGGAATGAGAAATTTTTCCCAAGGTGAATAGCACTCTGATTGTCGCAAAATAGTTGATATGTATTTTGTTGAAAACCAAGTTCATCTAAGAACTTCTTCATCCATAGGAGCTCCTTGTATGCTTTAGTTGCAGCAATAAATTCTGCTTCAGTGGTGGATAGAACAACACATTTCTACAATTTTGATCTCCATGACACGACTCCCCCTGCAAAGATAATTAGGTAACCTAAAATATATTTTCTCGAGTCAACATCACTAGCCATGTTTGCATCTATGTAACCAACTAACACAGGTTGGTAGTTCCAAAACATAAACATGTTTTGGAAGTATCACGTAAATATCTGAGAATCCACTTCATAGCATCCCAATGTTCCTTACCAGGATTTGAAAGGAACCTGCTCACTACTCCAACTGCGTCTGCAATATCTGGCCGAGTACATACCATAGCATATATCAAACTTCCAACTGCAGAAGCACAGGGGACTTTCATCATCTCTTCCTTCTCTTCATTTGTTGAAGGGCATTGCTTAGTACTCAACCTAAAGTGATTAGCAAGAGGACAACTAACCACTTTAGTTTTATCCATGTTGAACCTTTGAAGTACTTTCTTAATGTACTTTTTGTGATAACCATAATTTCTTGGCACCCCTGTCTCTGATAATTATTATGCCAAGAATCTGTTTTACTGGCCCCAAGTTAATGTAGACTACATTGCTGATCTAGCATGTGCATGCTCTGAGCGTGGGTGTTGTGTGGGAGGAGGGCCATTGGTCTGCGTTGTTTTATGAGGAGGATTTGATTTTTCCTGTAAAGAAGAAACAAGCATATTAGATTTTTTTAATAATAAAAAATAGTTAAAATAAAAAATTTAAGTAAATAAAGAAATTAAATAATTAAATGAGAGAGGAAAAAAATATTTTTATTAATTTTTTAAAAAATATTAATTTATAAGAAAACTTTAAGGTTCCAATCCAGAACACTAAATCATATAAGATGGGGCCTTATGTAACTTAGTGCTCTAGAATTCATAAGGCGAGATCTCGCCTTATGTAATGAAATTTTAAGACCTTTTGTTTTTTCTAAATAACAACAAAGGTACTAAAAAAATAAGAATTCAAACAAAAATCATTGGGTTGTCTCCCAATCAACGTCTTTCTTTATTGTCTTTGGCTAGATGCTAGACACAACTTTTGAGCTTCAGATTGATTCATAAATGGGCTGAACTAAATGAATCCCCTTTACAAAAAAGACATCCAAATTGTCAATGAAAGGTTTAAGTTTAAGACCATTTACCTTAAATATTGTGTTAGTTTCTAAACTTTCAATCTTAATAGCACCATGAGGAGAAATATTTCTGACAAGATATGGTTCAGTCCATTTAGACTTCAACTTACCAGCCATGAGTTTCAATCGTAAATTATAGAGTAATGCTTTTTAGCCTACTAGAAATTGTTTCCAATGTAAAAATTTGCAATGTAGGCGTTTGATCCTCTCTTTGTACATCTAAGCATTATCATATGCCTCCAACTATATTTCTTCCAACTCTTAGAGTTGTAATTTTCTCTCCTCTCTTGCTGCCTGAGCCTCGAAGTTGCATTGCTTAACTGCCCAAAAAGCACGATGTTCAATTTCAACAGGTAAATGACACATCTTACCAAAAACTAACCGATAAGGTGCATTCCAAGGAGTGCTTTGTAAGCAGTGCGATAGGCCCACAATGCATCTTTTAAACACGGGCTCCAATCTTTATGGTTAGGATTGACTATTTTCTCCAAAATACTCATTATTTTCTAGTTGGAGACTTCAGCTTGTCCATTTGTTTGTGGGTGATAGGTGGTTGCTACATAATGATGGAATCTATTCTTGCGCATCGAAGCTTCCACCATGCGATTGCAAAAATGCATACCCTAATCACTAATAATTACTCTAGGTACTCCAAATCTACAAAAGATGTGAGATTTAAGAAATCCTACAATAACTGTAGAATCATTAGTGCAGGTAGCTTTGGCTTTTACCTACTTTGAGACATAATCAACAACAAGAAAAATGTACAAAAAATCAAAAGAGCTAGGAAAAAGTCCATAAAATACATGCCTTACACAATAAATACCTCACATATTAAAATAAGGGTTTAAGGCATTTCATCCCTTACAGATATATTTCTAACTCTTTGACATTTTTCATAACCTTTATAAAACAAGTAGGCATCCTTAAAGAGAGTCTTCGAATAGAATCCACTATCCAGAATTTTTCTAATTGTTTTTTTTGGACCAAAATGTCCACCATAGGCATACTCATGACAAAAAGTAAGAATAGAATGAATTTCATCGTTAGGGACACACCTACGAATAATCTAATATAAACTTATTTTCCACAAGTATGGTTCATCCCATAAATAATACTTAGAATCACTTTTGATCTTATTTTTCTGAAAATTATTCAAATCATGTGAAAGTACACCAATGCTTAGGAAATTCACTATATCAATAAACCATGGTTCCTTACCTTCTTTACCTTGAACAAACCACAATTGCTCATCTGGGAAGGAACCTGAAGTTGGAAAAGGCTCTTTTTCATGTACGAGTATGCTTAGATGATCAAGTATAGAGTTGTCAACTCCCTTATGGTCTTTGATCTCCCAGTCAAATTCTTGTAATAGAAGGATCCATCGTATCAGCCTGTGCTTTGACTCTTTCTTTTCTATAAGATATTTAAGAGTTGCATGATCAGAATAAACCACAATTTTAGATCCTAATAAATAAGACCTAAATATCTCAAAAGCAAATACAATAGCTAAAAGCTCCTTTTCGGTAGTGGCATAGTTGCATTACATAGGATTCATTGTCATTGATGTGTAGTAGATAACATGGTTATTTCTCTCGACTTTTTTCCCAAGTATAGCCCCTACGGCATAGTGACTTGCATCACACATGAGGTCAAATGGCAAATCCCAATTTAGAGATTGTATGATTAAAGCAGATGTGAGCAATGCCTTCAATGTCTTAAAAGCATTGTGACACTCTTCACCAGCTGCAAAAATCACATCATTTTGCAGTAATCTCGACAATGGTTGAGCGATCTTGGAAATTTCTTTTATGAATCTCCAGTAGAAACTTGCATGACCAAGAAAACTATGAACCTCCCTAACATTAGTAGGATATGGTAAATTTGCAATTAAATCGACTTTGGCCTTATCTGCCTTAAGACCCCTTGGTGAAACTACATAACCCAAAAATTATTCCTTCTTTAACCATAAAATGACATTTTTCATAATTAAGAACAAGGTTGGTGCCAATGCAATGTTGTAAAACCTTAGAAAAGTTATCAAGACAATGATTGAAAGAATCACCATAGACTGTAAAGTCATTTATAAAAATTTCAATACAACTTTTAAGCAAGTCAGAGAAAAGACTCATCATGAATATTTAAAATGTTCCAAGAGCATTACATAATCCAAAAGGCACACGTTGATATGTAAAAGTACCAAATGGACAAGCAAAGGTTGTTTTTTCATAATCTTTTAGAGCTACTACAATTTGATAATAACCAGAATACCCATCCAAGAAATAGAAAAATAGTTTACCTACCAACTTTTCAAGCATTTGATTAATGAAAGGGAGTGGGAAATGACTCTTTTTGTGGCGGCATTTAACTTGCAAAAGTCAATATACATTTGCCATCTAGTTTGCAATCTCATAAGCACCAATTCATTACTTTCATTTTCAACCAATGTAAAACCAGACTTCTTTAGAACCATATGCACTGGACTTACCTATTGACTACCAGAAATAGGGAAGATAATTCCTAAGTCTAATAGTTTCAGAATTTCCTTCATCACCACATCTTTCATTGCTGGATTCAACTTGTGCTAAGGGTCCCTCACAGGTTTGGAGTCAAGTTTGAGGAGGATGCGATGCATACATACTGAAGGGTTGATCCCTTTATATTCGCCAAAGTTTAACCAATGGCTTTTCTATAGTCCTTCAACACTCGTATCAATTTCTCCTCTTGCACCATGGTGAAATCATTGGCAATGATGACTGGTAGAGTCTCACCTTCTATCAAATACATGTACTGAGATGTGTAGGTAATGGTTTCAACTCGAGCTTAGGAGTTTGTTCAATAGAAGGAAGAATTCCTTCAGAAATAGTGGGTATTGAATATAACTATTCACTGGCCTATATTCTATCTCTGGTATGAATGAAAATGCCATAATAACGTCTTTAAGTTCAATCTCACTCTCTAATTCGGCATCCCTATCTGTCAAATTGTTCTTTAAATAACCTTCAACTTATCCTGCACCAAATCACTTTCAAAATTCTCTTGCACAATAGCATCAATCATGTTAACAAGAAAAATATAATCATGATCATTTGGGTGTTTTATGGCATTTGGTATATTAAAAGTGACTACATCACCATCAAATTTAAAGGTTAAAATACCCAAATCAACATCAATCTTAGTTTTTGTTTTTTTCATGAATGACCTTCCTAGTAGAATAATAACAGCATTCAGAGATACATCATTACCTATATCCACAATGTAGAAATCAACAGGAAAAATGAGTTCATCAGCTTTAACTAAAATATCTTCAATCATGCCTTCAGGATAAATTACAGATCTATCAGTTAGTTAAATTACTACATTGATTGCCTTCATTGGTCCTAAATTCAACAAGCTATAAACTGACGATGGCATGACATTAATTGAAGATCCTGAATTAAGCATAGCTTTTTCAATTGTAGTTGTTCCTACTATACTCGATATGGCAAACATATCAAGATTTCCATACTTTGGTGGCACTTTCCTTTGCACGGTGGTTGACACGCTTTGACCAACTACAATCTTGCCCTCAATCTCATGTTTTTTCTTTTTAAAATACATGTCCTTAAGAAATATTGCATACCTTAGTATTCGATCAACAGCACCCAGTAGAGGGATGTTAATTTCAACTTTGCAAAAAGTCTCCAAAATTCCTTTTTCCTTCTCTTCTTTCCTTGGTTTTGCCAGGAAAAGGTGGGGAAATCACAATTTTAGGTTTAGTGTTAACCGACTCATTACTTACCTCCTTTGTTGATTCATTTAAAGGAGTATTGTTCTCTTCAGCTTGAGGATCTTTAACTGCTTAAACTTTATGTATAGGGCTTTATACCTCTTTTCCACTTCGAAGTGTCATGGCACTAGTGTTTTCCCTTGGATTAATTTCTACCTTGGCAGGGAGCTTGCCCTTCCCAGCTTCCATCTTGCTCATTGTGTGGCTAATTGAGACACTTGCTTTTCCAGATTTTGGATGCTGGCCCGCATTTCCTTTTGAAAAGTTTAAGTATTAATGGCCAGATTTTTCACAACATCTTCCAAAGACATACCTGACTTAGATGATGATGATGCTTGAGGTGTTTGTGGTCTCATTGGAGGTGAATGTGGCCGAAGTCTTGGTGGCCTATTACCATAACTGAAATTAAGGTGATCCCACTAGTTTGGATTGTAGTTATTCGAGTAGGGATCATATCTCCCTTGTGGCAACCTTGGAAATCATCTTACCGCATTTACTTGCTTATTTGGGTCTTCTTCAAGAGCTGGACACATGTCTGTTGCATGACCCATTCTAGCACAAATACCACATGTTTTGGCCTATTGAATTTTCCCTACAACCAATTTTCCACTAAAGAAGTCAAAGCATCTAATCTTTGATCAGTTAAAGAAACACTAACCTCATTAACCCTTCATAGGACGCTATCCTGTCGAGTCCCGAACTATTATGCATTAGCGACCATACTAGAGATCAAACTCTTTGCTTCATCTAGGGTTTGTTCACTGATGCTCCTCCACTTACGACATCAACCATATTCTAATCCATTGGTAGTAAACCTTCATAGAAGTATTGAATAAGCAACTGGTCCGAAATCTAATGTTGAGGACAACTTACGCATAGTTGTTTGAATCTCTCCCAATACTCATATAGTGTCTCTCCATTGAATATTTGGATCCCACAAATATCATTTCTGATGTTTGCTGCGCAAAAAGAAGGGAAGAATTATCTAGGAATTGCTTCTTCAATTCATTCCACGTGGTTATGGATCCAAATGGTAAATAATAAAGCTAGTCCTTGGCCTTATCGACCAATGAAAATGGGACAACTCTAAGTTTGATTTTCTGTTCATTAACTCCATGTGGCTTCATTGATGAGCAAACAATATGGAATTCCTACAAATGCTTATGGAGATCCTCACTTGCAAGTTCCCGGCAACGGTACCAAAATTTGGTGTGTGTCAAACTAGCTAAAAATAATTAACCTACTCAGAATATTAATGTAACACAGTGGAGTAGGGTTGTCTCCTTAGGGAATGGTGGTTTTTTTCTTTTAAACAAATAAGTATAAAAAAGAGAGAATTTGGAAATTATGTTTAAAACTCAATATCAAAAATAACAAAAACGAACTAATTTGAAATTCAATAAAACAAATTTCTAGTTAAAGCCTTGATCCATGCAATTGATCATTGATGTAAAATTAATTCAATATATTCATGAATAAATTGATTCTAGTTATTAAGAATAGATCTATAATAACTAATCTTTCCTTACTTTGTACGGTAATCACAAGCAAATTGAATAATTACTCCCTAACCGAAAGATAACCTCAATTTAGTCAATTTTAGTTTCTTTTTCTCCAAAACAGCTCCACATCTTCTAACCTCCAAAAAAATATAAAAACACCACAAGCAAAACAATATCTATCCAATATGCTCCATAAATATTCCAAAATGATATTTCAATTAATAACCTATCAATTACCCATTTCTTACTCCTCAATCCCTCAACCATTACGAATGTCCAAAATTCCAAATTTTACTTCCTCAAAGATATCACAGACCATTGATGGAAATCGACGAGACTGAGTCATGTTTCAGGAGAAATTGATCAAAGAAGCCATGGATTGGACAGGACACGTGTGATGAAGGACAAGAAGTGAGGTTTCAAAGACATTTTGGAAGTGATTGAAGACGACATTGATAGATCTAGAACGTCTTTCTTTTATTCTTCTTCTGTAGTTATCATAATAATTAATGATAATAAATGACGAAGCCCTACCATCAGAGAGACAAAAAGAAGAGTCAAAATAGGCGTCTGTTTTGATCACTTTACTCTCTAAAGTTGATATTTTGGTCTGTTTAAATTAATTGGGGCTTGAATTTTAGGCATTAAATTCGAAGGGCTTCATACGGGTATGACTTGAAATGGAAAAAAAAAAATTTGTTTAAAGTTTCCGATCAAGCTTCATGTTTCTTTTGATCTCGACAACTTAAATTCAATTAAATCTTAATTTTTTATTGAGAAAATTTCAATATAATTAAATTTTAATTCGAACCCAAACTTATTTTAAAAACTCTAACTCATTAGAATGTTAAAAAAATTTCATTCAAATTATATCTATAATAATAATTATCAATTATTGTTATTAAATTATATATAATTATTGTTATTATTATTATTATTATTATCAAGTATGACTTGAAATCGAAAAAAACCCAATTTTGTTTTAAATTATTAATTTGAATCATATTTAATTAATTATAATTAAATTTAAAAATCAAATTGAATTATTATATCTTGTGTATTGCTGATACTATATAACTCTTATTGCTATTTTTACGAAAGTCTAAATTTTTTTCTTAATTTAAAAAGTTTTTAAAAATTACTTAAATTACTAAAACATATTGTGTTCTATTAATTAGACGATATATTATATTAGTATATATGAGTTTATAAGAAACAACTTCCATTAAATAAAAATAAGATTACGATACTTTTTAAGAGCCTTCTCCTCAACATAACTTCATCTTGGTGTTAATGATTACAATGATGTTATATTATGTTAGCATCGGTGTAAGTATTCTGTCTTAAGGTCAAATTTGGTAACACAAAGTAAGGATGGTCTTGGAATACTAAAGAAGACCAGATTATGAGCTCCGACGCCACCACGCTTGACTTTGGATGCGTGCATATCTTTCACGTGAAGGAGGAGCTACGATTCCCTCTCCTATGTATATATATATATATATATATTTATATACTCTCAACAAAAAACTTTCACTGTTACTCATTGACCAAATGAACAACAGAAAATCTCTGGACTTCCAAAATTCATTAAGTTATTGAAGAATGATAAACTTTTTCCGCTAACTTGACTTCCTGAAAAGTTTACCAATTAAACCAACAATTTGATATTAGAAGATGTCTATTTCATTGTCATGTTATTGACCACTTTCCCACTATTTCAAGAATTATTTTTCACTTTCTTTAGCATACTATTTCATGTCATTGTTATGTCTAATCACAATTTTTTTTGAAAAAGGTCTAATCAATTATTGTCTCAATCAGGTTGGTCTAGTCAAAGGCTATTCTAGATGCTTGATCATAGCTCAACTGGACTTTTGGGTTAAACTCACCAAATGTATTGTCATCTTTATTTTATGAGTCGTTTAGTTTCATTTTTCTTGTTATAGTTTTTAATTTTTGTTTTTATTTTTATTTTTTTGTTTTTCTTTTAAATAAAAAATTTGATAGAATTATTTTTAAAATGGAATTATTTTCTATTTTTCAAAGATTAAAATTTTAAAAAACTATAAAAAAATAAAAAAATGATCCATTGTCAATTGGTAAAACTTACAAGAACCTAGAGATAATTTGAAAAAAAAAAATTTTTTTCACATGATTATTTGAACTTTAATTTTTGAAAGAATTCTAACATAACTTTAAGCATAATTTTAATTCCAAGTTTTGAACTTCTAATAATTGTTGAAAAATTTCTCTTTAATTTCTAGGATTGTACAGTTATAAATATGTTCTTAGACTCCTAAATATAGTTGTAGGATTATTGTTTAGATTTTTCCCTTATTGTACATTATAATCATTATGTTTATGAGAAAGTAACGACGAATGAAATTATTTTTCCTTTTTCTTCTTCTTCTTCTTCTTCTCATCTTTCAATTAGGTATCGGAGCATACAAAATCTTTTGAGATGAGTGAAAAATCTATTCCTATTCTTGTTCAATATAAAGGAGCTTTTAATGCAAGCATCATTCTTTCTGAAGCAAATTATGAAGTTTGATCACAACTAACAGAGATGCCTATTGCCAAAAGGGAGAAACTCTCCTATATCCATGGCAAAACAAAGCCACCTATGGAATATAAAGATGTGTGTGAGAAGTGGTATGTTGAAAATTAAAATGTTAAAAGATGATTGTTGATGTCTATGAGTCCAGAGATTATGAAGCGATACTTACGATTACCTATAACCCATGAAATCTGCAGCACACTAGCAAAAACTTTCCATGATGGAAGTGATGAAATGCAGTTGTTTGCCCTAAACCAAAATGTGTTCACTGTAAAACAAAGTGAAAGACCTCTTTTTGAATACTAAGGAGAGTTAACTGAAGTCTTTCAAGAGCTAGATCATCGAGACAAAATTGTAATGAAGGATCTTGAAGATATTGAAGCATACCGAAAGTCGATTGAATGACTAAGGGTGCATATATTCCTAGCAAGTTTAGATGATATTTTTGAACAATTTCATGGAGAGATTCTAAGGAAGGAATCAGTTTCGAATTTGGAAGAATGTTATGCATTGATTTGGTGAGAGACAATACATTGTGAAACGTTAAAAGGAGAATATGGAAACCTTGAAGCTATTGCTCTGGTGGTTGGAAACAAATCAAACATAACTATTGGTGGTGAAAAGTCTACATATAAATGCACTCATTGCAACTGAATTAAACATACTAAAGATCACTTCTATGAACTTATAGGATATCCAGATTGGTAGGACAATAATTGAGCACCCAGAAAGAAGAATTTCAAGAAAACTCCAACTACTGTTGTTGTTGAGACCAAAATCAATGATGATGTTGTTGAGAAGACTTCTACAATAGTAGCAGCTACAGGTAATGGTGGTAAGACTTCTAATATTTTTGCACCTATTTCTGATAGTACATGGATAATTGATCCTGGTGCTACAAATCATATGAAATTTGATTTTAGACTGATTATTGAACTCAAAAAGTCCTTACAAAAATTTGTTTCTATTGCCAATAGTGATAAAGCCCCAATTGTTGGGGAAGGGTCTTTAACTCTCACTAATACTTTAAATTTGGCTTCTGTTTTGGTTATTCCATCATTAGATTATAAGCTCTTGTTTATTTCTCAAGTAACAATAGCTTTATTTTGCATTGTAATTTTTGGGCCTTATCTTTGTCTCTTTAAGTAAATCTAACCAAAATAGACAATTGGTTGTGGTATGAGGAGAGGGAAGTTGTATTTTTTGGACCTAACGTTAAGGAGGTTAGACAAGTTGCATCAAGTTTTTGTCATGGATAACTCAAAGGTGGAGAAAAATAAAGCTAAACTCTAGTTGTGGCATCAACATTTAGGGCATACATCTTTTAGGTATCTCAAAAGTTATTTCCTAGTTTGTTTGAAAATATTGATGTCTCTAGTTTTCGTTGTGATGTTTATAAACTTGCAAACTGTCATCAAAATTCATTTCCATCAGTGTTAAATAAGCGTCCCTTGCACTTTATGGCTATTCACTCTAATGTATGGGTCTATCAAAAATTCCAACTTTTGGTGAGTCTAGTTGGTTTGTTACTTTTATTTATGATTAGATAAGGATGACTTGGTTGTGGTTAATGAAACCCAAGAGTGAAGTGAATTTATTGTTCCAAAAATTCCATAAGATCATTCTAACTCAATACAATGCATATGTTCGAGTTCTTCATAGTGAAAATGGTAGAGAATATAAGAGCTTTGAATTGAAACATTATTTTGAAGCATAAGGTATTATTAATCAAACTAATTAAGTGGAAACAATCCAATAAAATATGGTAGTCGAGAGGAAAATCGACATTTACTAAAAGTTCTTCGTGCCTCGTTAATTTAAGCTCATATGCGATTGACTTATTGGGGAGAAACTATTTCTTTCGTTGTATAATTGATTAATCGAACTCCCTCCTACTTTATTGAATTTCAATCAAAAAAAAAATCAAAACTAAAAATCAAAACAGAAAAACAAAAGTGAAACCAAACGGCCTAGAAAATAAAGGTGACAATAAATCAAGTCAATTTAAGTCAAAGTCCAATCAAGCTAGGATCAAGCATCTAGAAAGACCTTTGATTTTAACCAACCTGATTGATTATCATCTATTGAATTTTAAACACCATTTCAAGTCCTCACTAATGATTTAGTTGCTTTACCAATACCAAATTTTCCTCCTTATGTTTTTGGATGTGTAGCATTTGTGCATATCTATAAACATCAATGCAATAAGCTAGCTCTATATGCCCAACAATGTGTCTTTCTTAGGTATGCGACAAACCAAAAGGGTACCGGTGCTATCATCGTCTAATTAAACATATGTTCACCATAATAGATGTAGTCTTTCATGAAGATACAATGTATTTTTCTGAGTCTGAACTTAATGGGGAATACTAGAAGGAAATTCAGACTCTTGATTATGAACTTTAGGGGGATTGCAAAGGTGACTGTCTTGTTTTAGATGGTAATGATGTTAGTGATGGTGCTAATAATTAGTTGGAACATGAATAGGAGCAAGAATGGGCTATTAAACTAGAGGATATTGAACAAGAAGGGACAACTGAAGAGGGGGATGTTGGTCCATCAAGTGTAAAAGTTGAGATTCTCACTACTATGCCACACCAATTGTTTATTGAAGATGTTCCTATTCTTGACCCTGAGGCACCCAAAAAACAACTACCAGAAGGTTTTACTAAAGGTATTCCTAAGCCTACATACGAACCTAAATCTCAAGTAGAGTCAAATATCCCATATGTCATTATGTATCAAAAAATAATTTGTCAGAATCAAACAAGTCATTTGTAGCTCAATTATCTGTTGTATCTATTCCTAATAGTGTGTGGGAAGTTCTAGATGTTCCAAGTTAGAGAGCTGTAATGAATGAGGAAGTGAACTCTTTACCAAAAAAATAAAATTTGGGAGATTGTTGAATGCCCACCAAGAAAGAAGCTAGTTGGATACTGATGGGTTAAATTATAAAGTACAATGCAGATGGCAAAGTTGAAAGGTTCAATGCAAGATTGGTGACAAAGGGGTATACCTAAACCTATGAGATTGATAACACAGAGACATTTGCTCCTATATCTAAAATCAATACTGTTAGAGCATTGTTGTCCCTAACTGCAAAGTTGAATTGGCCTTTGTAATAATTTGAAGTAAAGAATGCTTTTTTGCATGGTGACTTGTCTGAAGAAATTTATGTAGAGCTTCCGCCAGGTGGTATTGTAGTAGAAAGGCAAATTAAAAAGCTTTGTAGATAGAAGAAATCATTGTATGGGCTGAAGTAGTCTCCAGGAGCACGGTTTGGAAGGTTCACAAGTTCTATGATAACTTTTAGATATCATCAAAGTAATTCTAACCACACTTTATTCTTGAAAAGAAGGTAAGGTAAAATCACTGTTCTTATTGTACATGTAGATGACCTGGTGGTGACAAAAGATGATCTAAAAGAGAGGAAGGCACTACAAGAATACTTGTATAGAGAATTTGAAATGAAAGATCTTGGTTGCTTGAAATATTTTCTTGGGATTGAAGTTTCTAAATTGAAGAAATGAATTTTTCTATGTTAAAGAAAATATGCATTAGATTTATTATAAGAAATTGGTATGTCAGTATGTCAACCAACTGATATACCAGTTGAAGAAGGTTTGAAGTTATGTTTAGAAGCAGACCAAATACCAGTTGATAAAGGAAAATATCAAAGGCTTGTATGAAGGCCAATGTACTTGACTCACACAAAACCTGATCTTACTTATGCTTGAAATATTGTTAGTCAGTTTATGCGTAATCCTGGAGAACAATGTAAAAGGGCAATTATGAGAATTTTGAGGTATCTAAAATCTACTCTAGGTAAAGGAAATTTGTTTACTAAAAATACAGGTTGACAAAGTATAAATGTGTATATAGATGTTGATTGGGCTAGATCAATAGAAGATAAATGATTAACTTTTGGCTACTTCACATTTGTGATTGGTAACCTAGTTACATGGAGAAGTAAAAAGTAAAACGTGGTTGCTTGCTCAAGTGTGGAAGTTGAATTCAGAGATATAGCACTTGGTCTCTGTAAAGCTTTGTGACTGAGACTACTTTTATAGGATTTGGGCTATCCACTGAAGCAACCAATTAGTCTTTATTGTGACAATAAAGTTGCTTGTGATATAGCTCATAATCCTGTCCAATGTGATCAAATAAAGCATGCTAAGGTTGACATGTTCTTCATTAAGGAGAAGTTGGATAAAAAAATTGTGGAGTTGCCCAAGATTCGATATGAGGATCAATTGACTGACATTCTTATCAAAGCAGTTTCAAATTATGTGTTCTCAAAATTTCTTGGCAAGTTAGGCATAAGTGACATCTATGCAACAATTTGAGGGGGAATGTTGAGATTTTTCTCATTAATTATTGAAGTTGTACAACTGTAAATATATTCTTAGGCTCCTAATTATACTTGTAACATTAATTGTTTAGATTTCTTCCCTTATTGTCCATTATACTAGTACGTTTCTAAGAAAGTAACAATGAAAAATATCATTTTTCCTTCTTCTACTCATCTTTCAAGAATAATTCTATATTCTGGATCTTTTTTGAATTTTATAATGTAATTTTTCAAAAAATCATTTTTGTTGGACCGTTGTGTGATTTTAACTTAGTAATTTATTAAATAGTTTATCTAAAGTATGTAAATAGCAATATCTTTCTTTGTTTTTACAATTATGTTTGGTAAGTATTTTCTCTTATAAGGAATGATAAAGAGTAAAAATATAAATTCGGAGGTTTTTTTTAAAAAATGAACACGGCATATCTATGGAAAAAACTAAATCAAACATTACAATGAGTTAAAGTATAAACTCAACTAGACGGATAGCAAGTAGAAACTATCTATGAATAATTACGAAAGACCTAACAAGTTAGAGGTGCCAAATGCGGAGGTTGCTAGCTTATTAATATTTAGGACCTATTGTCATGCACTCTTATCATAAAAATTTATTTTTATTATTTATGATAAGAATGATTCTTAATTATTATTAATAATCAATTATAATTTTTTCTTTATTTAGTGTATATTCAATATAAAAATTTAGAATGAATGAGTTGATGATATTATTTGGCAGTGAGAATTAAATTAACTATGTTAAAACTTTATTACATAAAAAATAAGAATATTAAATGAAAAAATTTTAGATTTTTTTCAGGTTTATAATTTCTAAAGACCAATTTCTGGTTTAAGTTGTCTTGAATCCCGGAAATTAGTCTCTAAAAATTATAAACTTGAAGAAATAAATAAAATCTAAAAAATTATTTAGTCCATTTAATATTATTTTTTAATGTAATAAAGTTTTAACATAGTTAGTTTAATTCTCAAAGTTTTATCCGTTAATTTTGAGTGGACAACCTGCAAACGTAGATTAGGAACAAAACCTACCCTTGTCCACAAGTTGTTCTCCAAGGAGTGCAAGAAGACAGGGAGTCCTTGACGAGCAATGGATGTGCATGATGAAGGTCCCATGATCCATCATTAGGTTGCTGGTGTTTCATCACCCAATCCAAGTGACCGTTCTGATTGCTTCTTCCCCTCCCGAGATGTACGGGACCATGGCCACCGATCGGGTTAGACATAATTTAAATATGATTTTGGATATATTATTTGTATCGTCTTCAATTAATATATACATATACAACAAAAACTCTTTAATTTCTAGTAAGCTCTTCATCACCAATTTATCGGAAATAAACATACTTTCATTAGTCAATTAAATAACAATAAAATTAATATTTTCATTCCTACTAAAACCTCTATTTTTGCTAATATTTTTCTTTTTTCTCGAAAGACAGAGTTTAGTTATTATTTGTGCATTATTAAATAATTTTCTTCTCTGAATTTATTAAATCTTTTAATTTCATATAAAAACAACCTTTATTATTTTTGACCTTTTACTTTAACTCTAATCAATTATTAGTAAATAGTATTCTAAGAGTTAGTAAAATTGATTTTGAATTAAATAATTTTTTAATATTCAATCCATCAAAAATTCAAAATTTTCTTAAATTCTGTCGTAAAGATTTTATCATTAGACAAAAAAGAAGGCATGGATTGGAATTCGACACAAATTGTGACGGAAGAAAAATGATGTTTCAAGTCATTTTCGAAGTGATTTAGGCTGACTTTTGCACTCTGTTATTATAGTCAAAGCAACATGGTATTTTGGTCTGGTACGCCGGGGACGTGATCTTCTGTCCCATGCACCCTGTCCCTACCCTGTCCCATGGCATCTCAACCATCCATTTTTGTACGCCGAGCCCGGTTTGACTAGAGTACACGGTATTTTGGTCTGGTTACGCCGTACGCCTAAAAAAATGAATGAACCATGGAGCTTTGAATTTTGGGTTCAATACTTGATTACTGAGTACGACTTGAAATCCAGAAAAATCTTTAAAAGGAAGGAGGGGTCAATCTCGATCCTGATCCTGAGTATTGGAATTTGTTGACAGTAGCAAACCAAAGAAGCCCACAGACAAAAGCAATCAAATAATTTATTTATAATTTATGAAAGCAAGTTTAAAATAATAATTATCATTTTATTAGTCTTTCTTGACTATTATTATAAATAATTTATAATTTATGAAAGAGAGTTTAAAATAATAATTATTATTTTATTAGTCTTTCTTGACTACTACTACTACTATTATTATTATTATTATTATTATTATTATTCATGTCATTATATTATTTTACAATATTAAATTTAATAACTTTTAATCCTTTATTCTAATGCACTTATAATTTAAACTTTTTAGGAATGATATCAAATTAAATCGAATTATATTAATTATTAGACTCAATAGTAAAATATGATGTTGTTTTAGTAAAATATCATTATTTAAGAGTTAATTAAATTAATTTTAGGCTGAATTAAATCAAGTTTTTAAAATTACACTTTAATTTTGAAAGTCTAATCAATTTAAAATTTTTATCTATTAATTAAAGTTTTACTTACTTATTACTCTCTTTATTCATACGTCATATTTCTTTAAAATAATGGTAACGTGTTGTCGAGATCATTGTTTTGATCTCGACGTCTTAAATTCAATCAAATCTTATTTTTTAATTAAAAAATCTCAATCTAATTAAATTTAAATTTAAATTTTAAAATAAAATTGATTGTAATACTTGTCAATTTATTTTCACTCTTAAATAGTTGTTGTCGATATATAATGGTTTTATAATATAAATAATATTTTTTTGGAATAATATTTTTATATTATAAAACTTGCGAGTAATGCCAAGATTCATGAATAATAATCATAGGAAGATCTTATTTTAATTATTCTTTTAGAAATAATTTTTCAGTATATATATATATAAATATGGAAGATAAAAGATATGAACCTCTTATCCGATTTAAAAACTTTTAAATTATTAAAAAATTGCTTGTAATTTTTAAAGCCTTTTGAAAAATTTCTTAACTTACGCTTTTATAAGTTAATCGAACTTCGAATTAAGTTCAAGCTTAAAAATGTTATTTTATTTAAAAATTTTCGAATTCAAGTTACTTTCAAATTTGGATTGCCCAAGCTCAAAATTTTTAAGTAAAATGTCATTTTTAATTTTATAAATAAAAATATATAATTAATCTATCTTGATTGGACTTAATTTTAAGTTTGGGCTTATATTTTCAACTGGCCCGAACCCAAACACATTTTTTGGAATTTGAGGTCGGCCGTCCTATTGCATTTATATTAAGAAATTGTAATATAAAAAAATGCTTGTTTGATTTATCAGGGTAAAAAATATTTTTTTTATAAGATAAAAATTTCTTATTTAATAAAGATAACTACTAATAATTTACCAAAACCACCAACTAGTTAGTTTTAATATACAAAGACCTTTTTACTATAAGTTCTCAACAAAATAAAATGTCTGGACTTGCAATAACATAAGAATCAATTAAACTAAACTATTTCACTTTTCATTACTGATTCATTATTTTATTGAAGAGTTATCATTCTTTTCCACTACCTTGACTTCCTGGAAAGTTACACCGTTTGATATTTGAAGATATCTATTTCAGTGTCATGTTATCGGACCACTTTCGCACTAACTTTCTAATCTATTGCTTTCACATACTATTTCATGTTGTTGTCATGTCTAATGACATTATTATCTAGATGATAATCCATCATGTTGGTCTACACGATGGCCATTCGAGATATTTGATCGTCACTTGATTTGACTGTATCTTTATTTTAGGAGCATTCTGTTTTTATTTTTCAGTTTTTATTTTTTATTTTTATTTTTGTTTTCTTTCAAATAAAAGTAAAAAAAATTGTTTAATTGTTAATGTCCATATAGTTATATTTTTATTAATAATAATAATTACATATTAAATAAAACTTATATTTATCTAATATATAATCTAAACTATATTATGAAAAAGTAAAACATAAAATAAAACAACAAAGAAACTAAAACAAAAAACTAAAATAAAAAACTCAATTAAACAAATTTTTGTATTAAATTTGAAAACAAACAAAAAATTAAAAAAATAATAGAAAGAAACATGCCATAAAAACACAACATTGTTTAATTTGTTAAGTTTTTAAAAAATAATATAATTTTTATATTAATCCCTCCCAAGTCCACACCCGATCCAAAGTATAATGAATTTGGACTTGATATATTTGTCATAACTACAAAAAAATGCTTAACGAGCCTTAAGTTAACTGCATCGAGTCATCTTGGTAGTGTGATTATATTGTTAAATTTCCTCTTTGGATCCTCTGTTTAAAATAATTATGTCTTTATTCCAAAATAACCCTGTCCAATGTCTAAAACGATGTTGTTTTGGACACTGGACAAAGTTAGAAAGAAAATCTAAACTCTTTAATTTTACACATTTCTATTTGCCTAATTATGTTGATCACTTTGGTTTCGCATCTAAATCTTGTTATCATAAAAAATTTTCATCAATGAACAAAATCATATGAAATATATATTCAATCCAATTTCAGATGCATTATTTTTATCATCTTCAATTAATAAATGATGCTGCGAGTTAGCGTAAGATAAACCAAGGTAGAACACATCTAGCTTTAGGAAGATAACTTGGACTTGTCCAAAAGAGAAAACTCTGAATTATATTCATATTGAATCCATAATACAATGAAGAGAGGCGTATATATAGCCTTAGAAAACCCTAATCAAAAAAGAGAAAGAAATCTTAGAATAATTAGGAAAGGAAAAACTCAGTAATTTTCATAGGCCGCGTAGACCTCCTAAACAGCGTCAAAACAACATGAAAAGCGCAGTAATGGAGGGCTTATATGCTTGTAGATAACAAATTTCCCTTTAGTTTGATACACTGTAGGCCCCAAACGAATAACTGCAGCAAAAGTTATGGCCTCTGGAAGTTGGGCTTTCTTTTATGCGCGGATTTCTTCTTCTGATCTTCCTGGTTCATAAACTCCTCGACTATACGCTCCACGTCAGTCCCCTCCACTTGTGAAAAATTCGTCTGAGTTTTTTAGAATGTCAGGATACAAAGGCTCATCAGACGAATAGTATGGAGACAAGTCCGCCACATTAAATGTTTTGGAAATTACCATACTGCTTAGAAGATCCACCACATATTCATTGTTGTTGATCTACTGTAGAACCTTGTATGGACCATAATTCTGTGGCTGTAACTTGCTGTAGGTCCCAACAAGAAAACGCTTCCTCCGCAAGAACACCATTACCTGCTCGCCAACTTCAAAGACTTTCTCTCGATGATGTTAGTCAGCATCTTGCTTATACTTATGGTTTGCCTGCTCAAGCTTCTCCTTCATTCCAGCTTGGATGTCCTGCCACTGATTCCCCATATTCTCTGTCGCTTTGTTCTTCCCAGTAATGTTGGGTAGTGTTGCTAAGTCAAGCGCATGTTGTGGAGCTTTAGTATAGACAACAGAGAAAGGACATCGTCTGAGGGCAGTGTGCACTGCATTGTTATAGGCAAACTCGGCCTGTGCCAGCGCATGATCCCATTGTTTAGGCCTCTTCTCGTAGATACCTCAAATTAGATTGCCCAGCATCCTGTTCACCACTTATGTTTGCCCATCAGTTTGGGGATGTCCTGTGCTGCTGAATTGTAATGACTAGTTAAATATCTTCCATAAAATCCTTTAAAAATGCCCCAGAAACTTACTATCATGATCAGAAATGATAGTTTTTGGCACACCATGCAAAAGTACAACTTCTTTGAAAAATAATATGGCTACTCCGCTTACACCAGCAGTCCTCCTGCATGCAATGAAATGCATCATCTTAGGGAACCTGTCAACCATAACAAAAACAAAATCCACACCCCGTTGTGTACGAGGCAAGCCAAGTATAAAGTCCATAGACAGATCCTCTCAAATGTTCTCCGGGACAGGAAAAGGTAAGTATAACCTCATGTTCTGTGCCTGCCCTTTAGAAGTCTAGCAGACATAACACTTCCGCACCAGGCTCTCCACATCTCTGTGCATCTTGGGCCAAAAATACCTCTCCTCTATTGCAGCAAACGTTTTATGGTAATGTTGTCGCCTGTAACCAAATTAATACCAACTCTAATAATGAAATATGTAGTTAATGAAGAGTTGAGATTGTTCCCAAGAGGAATCTAATGGTAAATGTTTCATAAGTTAAAAACTAAAACAATTTGGGGGGTGTTAAATTTGTGTGATTTTTAGAAATTAAAATTGCAAAAATTAGAAATAAATGAAAATATTCAGGTATAGAAAATTAATAAAGAACATTGGTTTCGAGTCACTTATGTTATCAAACTAATATAGATCATTGATATAAAATTAAGTCCATTAACAAATACTCACTGAATGATGTTCTCTCTTAGGATTAGATGAATAGAAACATATATTCTAAACATATTTATTTAAAAGGAAGTACTGTTACAATGTATATTTTGTTTATGAATGAAATGACGAGTTAAGTTTTTAGGCATTATGTTATTTTATTTGATGCCATATAAGTGTATGAGATTGCTCTAACATGCCATTATCATAGGATATGTACTTGAATGTCCTTTGGATGTTCGAGTATATAATCTATGGTAATGGAATGTTACATTTACACCCTTGCGTCGACATTCATTAGAGAGATGATAGATTTCTCTGCACTTATAACACATCTTCCCTTGAGGTTTGGCGAAGGGGTTAGGATCCGTTGTTGCTCTTGGTGCCTCCCCTATCTTGATCTTTCATATGGCCTTATTTCTAATTCTGGAACTTACGCTTGGTCGGCTTCTCTGCTACAGGCCTCTCTATTGACTTATCCATCTGTCTCTCTCCCTGGGTCCATGAATTCTGGATACCTCCTGTTCGTGAAAAGAACCCAGGATGGCTATTTTCTAGCAAAATCGCTTCTACTCTCATAGCCACATTCTGTTCTGTCATCATGTCACGGATCGCCTAAACCCTAATGGCCTTGCGAACTATCAACTTAAGACCATCTAGGAACTGTGCCACCTGCTGATCCTCTGACTCTCGCAGGTTGTTACACTCTAACAGCCTCATAAACTTCGCCGTGCACTCTGGAACAAATCGTGTTCCCTACCGCAACCTCTGGTATTTTTGGAACATGACCTTTTCATAGTCAGGTGGAAGGAAATCCTGATGAATCAATGCTCTCATCCTCGGTCATGTTTCGATCTGGGCAAGCCCTTCTCTTTGCCTACTATGTTGCAGCCTCTCTTACCGAGCAGACGCTCCTTCTTTCAACCGATATGCCACCATTCTATCATGTTTCCTCTTAGGGATATCCATGTATTCAAAGAAACGATCTACATCATTCAACCAATCAAGGACACTCTCAACTCCCAAGTACTCGTTGAAGGGCGGAATATCCGCCTTAATCCGATAATCTGAGTTCTAGCCATGCTCATCCATATCATCAAAGTAGTCCAGAAACTCCTCCTCTTCGTCATTCTCTTCTCTTCCAACTTAGACTTGCCGCCTACGTTGGTTTCCAAGAATACATCTCCCGGCAAGCCGGCCAAGGGGTGAATTCTCCTGATCTCTTGCCCCAACATCGTCCCGATTCCTGTTGGCGACTACACCTAGGTTATGAAGTTGAGTAATGATCTACTCGAAGTGCTCCTCTATATGTCGCATACAGAGATCTAGCCGCTGCTCAATTCGTTGCTCTAGGGCTTGTAACGCCACTTCGCCATCGGGCGAAGTCCTAGTCCCCATGATCACCATCCTTGAGACCGTCACCTCCTAGTTTCGTATGGTCAACCATAGAGTTGACGCTTCAATCCTATTCTGATACTACCTGACGTAGCGAGTTAGCGTAAGATAAATCAAGATAGAACACGTCTAGCTTTAGGAAGATAATTTGGATTTGTGTAAAAGAGAAAACTCTGAACTGTATTTGTATTGGATCCATAATACAATGAATAGAGGCATATATATAGCCTTAGAAAACCGTAATTTGTAAAGAGAAAGAAATCCTAGAATAATTAAAAAAGAAAAAACGTAGGAATTTTCGGAGGCCGTGTAGACCTCTCATACATCGTCAGGCGAGAAAAATGTGGTAACAGAGGTGAAGCCTTGTTACGCCTATAGATAACAAATTTCCCCTTAGTTTAGTATACTGTGGCCCCAAATGGATAACTGTAGCAAAAGTTATGGTCTCTAGAAGTTGGGCTTTCTTTTATGCGTAGATTTCTTTTTTCGATCTTCTTGGTTCATAAACCCCTCGACTATTCGCTCCACGTCGATACGTAGACATCCTAAACAGCAGCAAAATGCCTGAAAAATGTGGTAACGGAGGTGAAGCCTTGTTATGCCTATAGTCTATAGATAACGAATTTCCCTTCAGTTTGACATACTGTGGGGCCAGACGGATATCCGTAGCAAAAGTTATGGCCTCTGAAAGTTAGGCTTTGTTTTACGCGCGGATTTCTTCTTTCGATCTTCCCAATCCATAAACCCCTGGACTATTCGCTCCACGTCAATACATATATATACACCGATTCACTTCTGCTTTTGCTGATAAATAACAATACAAGTAATTAATGAATTTGAGGAACAGCGACAGGTTCCCAGAGAACAGATTTCTCGTCTTTAAGCTTGTCACTGTTACAGGAAGTAAAGCAATATTATTCCATATTTTTTTGTATTATTTTTGCATAACCTAAATAATGAAAGAGTCTGGAAAGGATCTGAATTTCAATATCAAATATAAGAAAAATATAGCTAATTTTGGGCAATTATCCCTTTGAAACTTCAAAGCAGTTTCTGACTCCGAACAATAATCAGAATCTTCCTTCAATTCTGCTCATAAATAACATATTCAATTATTTATAGGAATGAAAAAAGGGTCCGACCTCAGCCCAATCCAAAACAGTTCGGGCAACGCTAAGCAGATTCTAAGGTGAAAGATGAAGATGATCAAATTAGAAGGCAAAAACATGGAGAAGATCAAATCCAGACCACATTTATTTTATTTTTATTCCCCCACTAAAACCTCTGTTTGCTAATATTTCTCATTCTTTCTCGAAAGAAAGAATTTGAGGAACAGTGACAGGTTCCCAGAGAACAGACTTCTCGTCTTTAAGCTTGTCGCTGTTGCAGGAATACCCGTCCTTCTCATTGTAGAAGTAGTGAAGAACGTGACTGTTCTTCAATACGAAATCCTTGCAAGCTTTTGGGACTTCACTGTCTTTTGTCTCCAACACCGTTCGTAGCAACTCTACTCTGTGACTCTCTATCAGTCTCTTAGTTTCGCTCACTGCTTCTTCTTCAGTCATGGACTTTTGAAACATCCTTAGGATTATACTGTTCAGCTTACCCTGTTCACCTTCTCTCTGCAAAAATTGTTCATTTTTGAGTTTACAGAAGAAAGAAAAAGCTAGGACAAACTTGGAATGGTGGTCGATCGATGGTGTTTCGTCATGTGATTACCTTAACAGAGGCAAGGTCATTGAGAAGTCGACCAACTAAGCTGACATGTCGGAAGAGATTATCGTACTCCACAGAAGCAAGCACTTCTTCAGACAACACGGGTCCAATGGAAAACAGAGGTACGAGGA
>JAOQMS010000001.1:28921549-28943468 GCA_027563885.1 Erythroxylum longipes | reverse complement strand
TGTCTGCACACTTAACACACTTGTCAAAAACGTTCATTTGTTTCTAACATTATTATTATTTGATTGTCATCAAAATTTAACCATTGTAAAGTCCTCTTGACTTAACACTAGTTTCCAACATGAGAAACCTAATTCCATGGACTCTAAGCTAGATAAGATTTTGGATAAGTTTGGAATCTTAGATGATGCTCAAAAAGATTTCGAAGGTAGATTCGAGCAAATAAAAAAGAATTAGAATCATGCCTCTTCTATCCATAATTTAGAGGTTCAAATGAGCCAATTGGAAAGTTCCTTATTGATACGAAATACGAGAAATATCCCAATCACTTTCAGAACAAAATCGAGGGAACAAATAAAATCTATCACACTTTGAAGTAGAAAAGAACTTGAACAACCTATAAAGACAACAGTTGCAAACTCTCCTTTTGTTGAGAAAGACCCAGAAAAAGAGAAAGATGTGGACATGAACGAATACCCTCCTTATGTTGCTTCTCCACCATATCCATCCAAAGTTCCATATCCTCAATGACTGTAAAAGACTAAACTGGATACACAATTAGTGAAATTCATGGAAAAATTAAATATGTCAGATTAATCTTTCATTTGTCGAGGCTTTAGAACATATGCCCAACTATGCTAAGTTGTTGAAGGACATATTATCGAAGAAGTGTATTTGGGAAGATAACCAAACGGTAGCTTTAATAGGCACCTATAGTTTAATAATAACCAGCGAAATGCCATCTAGGTTGAAAGATCCAAGGAGTTTCACAATACCCTGTGTAGTTAGTGAATTCATTTACAAAGTGTCTTTATGATTTAGGGGCAAGTATCAATCTTATGCCCTTATTGATCTTCAAGAAATTGGGGCGCGGTGACGTCAAACCAATGTTAATGTTAATTCATTTGACTGATCAATTTATTAGAAGACCGTTTGAAGTTGTGGAAGAAATTTTATTGCAAGTGGACAAGTTCATTATTCCTGTGTACTTTGTGGTTATGGACTTTGAGGAGGATAAGAACTATCCACTGATTAAGGTGTGACCTTTCATGAACACAAGAAAAGCATTAATCGATGTTCATAAAGGAAAACTGACACTTTGGATTGGTGAAGATCAAGTGGAATTTAATATGAACAAGGCTTTAAAGAATTTGAAGGAAAGCAATACATGTATGAAAATTGACATTATGGATAAAAGTATCCAAGAACAAATAAAGAGTTGTGTTGTAGAGGTGAAATCGATAGAAGTGGAGATAGACAGTGCAACAGAAAAGAAGAACAAGGATGAATCTAAAGGAGCTGATGAGCTAAAGGAGTTAAATTTTCAAACTCATCAAGACACATTAGTCTGAAATTTTGCATATAGACGGATGCCTTTCAGACTATGCAATGCCCTATCTACATTTCAAAGATGTATGAATCTTCGCATATATGATTGAGGATTTAAAGGAAGTTTTCATGGCTAATTTTTTAATTTTTGGAGACTCTTTCGAGATATGTTTAGACAATTTGGATAGGGTACTCCAAAGATGTGAAGAATCGCATTTAGTACTGAATTGGGAGAAGTGTCATTTTATGGTGCAGAGGGGATAGTACTCGGGCTTAAATTTCATACCAAGGATTTAAAGTAGATAGACCAAAAATGGAAGTTATAAAGAAACTCCCACCTCCAATCAACTTTAAGGGTGTACGAGGATTCTTAGGCCATGTTGGGTTCTACTGTCATTTTTATTAGATATTTCTCACAAATTGCAATTCCTTTGACAAATCTGTTAGTCAAGTATGTTGCCTTCTTTTCTGATGAAAATTGTTTATCTGTAATTAATCAATTAAAGGAGGTTCTAACATCAGCTCCAATCTTAACATCACTTGATTAGACACTCCCATTTAAGTTCATGTGTGATACGAACGACCAAGCTATTGGTTACGTATTGGGTTAAAGGAAGGATAAAAGGTTGCATGAGATATACCATGTAAGCAAAACCCTTGCAAGACCTTAACTTAATTACACCACCACATAAAAGGAATTACTCATGGTGGTGTATACTTATGACAAGTTTTGGTCGTACCTCTTAGGTTCTAAATTGATTGTATTCACCGACCACATTTCTTTAAAATATCTCTTTACCAAGAAGGACGTGAAACCAAGACTTATTCGTTAGGTGCTACTACTATCAAAGTTTGATATAGAAATACGAGATAAGAAAGGAGCAAAGAATATGGTTGTAGACCATTTATCATGTCTAGAAAGAGGGGAATTTGAGAAAAATGGTGATATTAATGAGAACTTCCTTGATGAAACCCTGATGTTACTTAGTAACTTGGCGACACCATGGTTCATTGACATCACAAATTATATTACCATTGGTAAACTTCCCTTTGAGCTATCATATCAACAGCGGAAACAATTCTTACATGAATGCACCCGATATCTATGGGATGAACCAATCTTGTATCAAACATGTGCTGATGGTTTAGTAAGACAATTTGTTCCAGATAAACAAATGTTTGATATATTAACACAGTGTCATTAAGTTCAGTACGCTGGCCACTATGGAATATATAAAATGACAGCTTTAATACTCGAGTGTGGATTTTAATGGCCACATTTTTAAGGATTCTCAAGCTTTTGTGGCACAGTGTGATCATTGTCAATGAGTAGGCAACATCTCCTATAGAGCTGAGATGTCCTTATCCAACATTTTAGAAGTTGAAGTCTTCGATGTATGGGGCATCGACTTTATGGGACCTTTTTCATCTTTCATAGGAAACACATACATTCTAGTGGGGGTGGATTACGTATCTTGCAGGGCCGAAGCCATGGCATCTCCAACTAATGATGGGAAAGTTGTCCAGAAGTTTATCAAAAGGTTATTTAACTAGTTTGGAGTGTCAATAACTATAATAAGTGATGGAGGAGCACACTTCTACAACAGATCCTTTAATGCCTTCCTAAAAAGGTACAGAGTCCACCATCGAGTTGCTACTCCCTATCACCCGCAAACGAGTGGACAAGTGGAGGTCATGAACCAAGAGTTAAAATGAATTCTAGAAAAGACGGAGAATGGATCTAGGAAGGACTGGGCGTTAAGGTTAGATGATGTTTTAAGGGCTTATAGAACTACGTTAAAAAAACTTATCAGAGCGACTCCCTTTAGGCTTGTATATGATCGGGTTTGTCATTTACCTGTGGAGCTATAGCATCGAGCATATTAGGAGATGAGAGCTTTAAAATTCTATTAGAAACAAGTGGGTGAAAAACGGCTCCTACAACAAAATGAACTTGAAAAGTTTCATTCCAATGCATATGAAAATGCTAAACTTTACAAGGAGAAGGTTAAGAGATGGAACAACTCTCATATTAAGCAAAAGGAATTCAAGGTAGGAGATGCAGTTTTGCTATTCAATTTGAGGTTGAGACTATTTCAAGGAAAGTTGAAATCAAGATGGAGCAGACCTTTTAGGATCACCCAAGTTTTTGACCATGGAGCTATAGAATTAGAAAATGTAAACAAAGAAACCTTTAAGGTAAATAGGCATAGCTGCAAACCATATCTTGGTGGAGTGATTCTGAAGCAAAAAGAAGTAATCTCTTTCCTTTCGAAAAATTAAACATGCTTCCAAGGACACAAGGTCGAGCTAATGACCATAACACGTTTTGTAGTTAGATTTAAATTGTTGTGTTGTTAGATTAGTTTTTAATTCTATTAATAAGTCTTAATGATTTGGAATGGGTAGATTACTAATTCTGTTACTTTCTTAAATCAATTATAAGAAAGGAAAGTAATCTCGATGTCAAGTGGATTTGGTCTCAATACCATCATCATCACCACCTCGATCTCTATAACAGGTTCTACACTCTAACCCTTGTCTTTTATTTTATTTTTATTTTCAATTTTTGTCATGTTTTTTATGTTTCATTATTTTTATTCCCACCTTATGTATTGTTTGTTTATTCTTCTCACATTGAGGAAAATGTGTTGTCTAAGTATGGGGAGGGTTGTATGCATTATATGTTTTTTATTTGTATGTGAATTTTACATGTTAGTTTGTTTAGGATTGCATGGTGTGATTTGTGTAAATGTGTCAATGCTAGGACTTAATGGAATTGATTTAGCTTTGAACATAGTCTTTTAAGTTGCGAAAATTTATTAGTTTGTGAAATTAGTGAACTAGGTTATTTTGGTTAAATATACATGTTAATTAAGATATAATGTTAGTTTATTCAACTTGGGAATTTGTCACATGCATTTATAATTTTAGGCCAATCAAATATGTAACATCATTAATATCTTTTCATGAGAATTACTAGCTAAAAGAAGTGAAGTAGGTGATTAAAAAAGTTTAAATCTTAATTAAATAACTATTTTGTTGGCCTTTAGGTTATGAATAGAGCTAGTAGCCAGTTGAAAATGTGATATAGCTGGGTAACTGGGGGACATTCATCACAAATGTTTTCCTTCACATCAAAAGGTTATATTGACATTCCAACCAAGTCACTTAATAAAAACATGACCTATTTGACGAAGTAGATCGACATTCATCATAAATATTTTACTTCGCGTAAAAAGGCTAGGTTCATTTCAATCAAAATCAACAATAATAATGTTTTTTAAAATAACCCTACCGATCTTTGTTAATAGCTTGAATTTTCATGAAAACCTACTTAGGGATAGTTACAATTTTGATTGACTGAATAATTACCAATGTGTGTAAATGATGGGGATGAATAAACTTGACATTAAGGTCTTGATTAGTGTGTATATTTATTCTAAATTATTTAAAAACAGATTGCACCGGATAATAAGTTACAACAACTTGAGGAATCATGTTTGTAGTTAAATTTGTTTCGTGATGTAACACACTACTACCATCAAGCATATGCCCGAAAATCTTGAGGACATTCAAGAACATACTCTATAAAAAGGACATGTTAGAGCAATTATATCAACTTATTATGGCATCATACAGAACATAAGTATTTACAAAAATCAAAACTCCTCATTTCATTCACAAAATGAAACTTACATTGTCATTACATTTCATAATATAACATAACATTTGGAAGTTTAAAGTTCTATCAAAAAGTTCAATATGAGAGGAGAAGCTAAACAAAAGTATTCTATCTAGACTCTGCAGGTATCAGTTGACCAGACCTTTGAACCATTATTGTTTCCAAAATTGACAGTACTAGACTACTATTATATCACCTTAGAAGCTAGGTCTCCCTTGTACCTGAAAATCAACGTTGCAATTTGACGAGTTTGTTAACTCAATGAGTGAACCATCATCAATGTGCTCAATCAAGTCAAAACACAAATATCACAAGTATAAACGAAATTCACAAGTGTATTTCCCAATTTTGCAGATGTATCACAGCATTCAATATTGAATACCAGGTCACAATATACATCATATCTCAATAATACTTCATGAACTACAAACATTTCATATAATCATTTTAGAATAATCCAATCATTCATCTCAATCATTCATTTCATCAACATGTATCATTATATCAACACAATTAAGATATATATATATATATATGCAAATGCACATGTGACTCCACTTTCATTTTTACTTTGTTGTGATCGAGCACCTATTTATTGCCCTATATCTGTCGTAGATACTTAGATCATTTTATATTCTTTCGCATATCCATTGTGGATACCGAGATCATTAATAACTGAGCTTGTGGCTCTTTGTGCACATTTATGAGCTTTAAGCTCTTTTTCACACGGGTCACTCTGGTCATAACTCTTTTATCTGATCATGTATAATAATGTGATGGAATGCATCAATGCACATAATATGTTATCAATAACTTTCATTCAATGTGCATAGTCTTTTATCACATTCATCAGATCTGAGTCCAGCATTCAACATTCAGTTGAGTATACATTTTTCATATTCACATACAATTGGAAAGAACTTCCAATACAATCCCGAATATCGAACTCCTCAGACCATCAATGTCTAGAGTTATCACAATCATATCAATAACAACAAAATAAAATCTAAAATTTATTTTAAAAAATTCAGTCATAGTGAGAAAACATCTAGGTTAACTCACAGAATGCTCCAGATAAGCTATTGCCTTGATGACCCGGCAATGTCTAGATGTTGACGATCAATTTGTGCTTCTTTAGTCATACAATACACACATATAGTTCACACATTACTAATTTGATTAATCATATGAATATTCAATCATGCATATATAGGTGTCATGTTTAATGCATGCTCAATTAACCTTTCCGGGTATGTAACTATTCATAAATCTTGACCATTCAAACATCATATTTTGTAAACTACCATTTTGCAATCAGGTTTGTACCTTTAAGTTAGCTTAATTTACTCCAAATTCATCAACTATACTTTACACTTATCCTTGAACATTTTCATGATCAAAAGCCTCTTATAACACACACACAATTGTTACTTTAAATCTAGAATTTCAGCAAGCTAGATTTATACATTCACCAAACTTTTTCCTGCAATATTTATTCATACATTTACCCAATTCTCATTCATAAATACCCCATGTTCTTCAATGATCATTCATCGATACCTTATACACATTATTCATGTCCTTAAGATCATGTTTGCATTAAAACCCATTTATTCCTTTAACAAATTATAATTTCCAGATTTGAACTCAACCACATCAAAACAGTCCATTCTTTAGATTATGAAATCAATTAACTACATAAACTTATCAAGCTCTTAACCAATTAATCAAGAAAAAATCTAGTCTCCTTCCTAGCCTTAATCAAGTCCAAATATACCAATTTAGAGTGAAATTTCTCGGCTAGTTCAACGTGTACACAAGGCTGAAATTAAAATTCCAGTATTTGTCATCAACATTACTGATGTGTGTAACTTTACTACCTTCAATACTTCATGAAATTTAAAAGCTTAGAGACATTAATAACACCTGAAAATTTCCAGATTTCATATCCTTCAAGGTTACTTCATTTCTGGTTAATTTAACTTCCATATTGGTTACACTAAGGCTTACAAAGTTATGCTCACTTATGTCATTAACATTCATTTTTTTACAAACACACCTATAGCTCTAATTTTTCTAGATTTGAAAACACCTTAATGACACCTAGCTTTAGCATGAATTCCTTATCAATTATACTTCAAATCCCAACTTAAATCATCCATACAACATCCCATAAACTACTATTTTCATACATGCAAAAATAGAACATAAAAGTTCCATTTATTCTTGATTTTCCAGCACATCTTCAACATCAACATCATATACAATCTATCCCAATTCAATAATCATAATCTTTCTATTATAACATGCCATAAAGAACAAAACTTTACTTACTTATTAGCTTCCAATTCCAGCTCCATTCATCAAGTCTACCTAGCCCTCCACGGATGCAAAATCATCCCAAATTTAAAGTGGAAATTGGATGGTTTTCGGCTAGAATAAAAGACAACAATAATATGGTCTTTAACTATCTTGTGAAGGGTAAAAGCAAGTATTTGGTGTGGTAATTTAGCATAGCTCAAGAAAAACATAGGGATGGGAGATAGAAGCAAGTTTCAGTGGTGAGAGATGAAAAAGGAAGAAGAATGAACAAGGATGAAACTACACCTGTATAAACATTACTCCTTAGATGTTATATGTCACCATATTACATTAATATCTCCCCAAGAATGTAAGACAATTATCCCCTCCATAAGTTGCCAAATGTCACCTAGTTACTAGTCCATTTGTCACTCAATCATTGCTGCCATTTGTCAATTAATTACCCATGCCAAATGTTACTCATTTATCTATGCCATTTGTCACTTATTTCATAGGCTTAGTCATCCTAATTTTCCATGTTTCAATTTTTCTTACCACTTGGAATTTTTCCTAGTCTAAATATAGATTTTAATTCATCAATTTTCCAATTGTAACAATTAATTCCAAATTTACTACTTGGAATCCATCAAACTAAAATTCAATACATAAGCAAATACAATGCGTACAAAATCATAATTCATATGTGTATGCTAATGATATGCATGTGAATGAAATGCATTTCATGAATGCTAAAATGATTGGAATCATATGTAATAATCTAAGGCTCTAAACCTTAGTATGAAAAACGGACTATTACACGTGAAGTTTAATGTCATTGACCCTGTAATATACTATTTTTCGATACAGGCTTAGGGTTCAATCCTAGATCAAGCATTACATATATATGCATAACATTAGCATTCATACATGAATTGATATTTGTACACATTATAAGTAAGAATATGCACTCATTTGACATGTCTCGGGGTATGAAAAATGTTAAGTGAATATGATGTGAATTGTGATTTGGTATGTCTTGAATTTTGGTATGATTGGATTTCAATTAGTAAATCGGAATTAAATGTTATGGATTGGGAAATTGATGAATTAAAATGTACATTTGGAATAGGATAAATGCCAAGTGGTAGGATAAATTGATACATGAAAATTTAGGGTGATTAAGCCTAAAAATTGAGTGACATTTGGCATAGTTAATGTGAAAAATGGACTAGTAAGTAAATGACAATTGGACCAACTATTATGTGACATGTGGACCAATTTTGGAGTGACATGTTGACTGATCAAAGGGTGAAAAATGGCAGCATTATGAATGGATAGCTTAATTGTTGAACAAATGGGTAGCATGCTTTAAGACATATGTCTTTGTAAGTTAATGACGCCTAGCTAGCTTGTTGATGTGGCAAATTCCAGCACTTAAGTTTCTGCTTCCTTCCTTGTTTCCTTTAACAAAAATGCTCCAGCTTTTCCTCTAAAATTTTTTTGAACCCTATCCAATTTTTTGCATAAAAACCACACCTAAAACCTTCACCAAATTTCCAAGAAAACTAGCTGATTGTGATCTTCATTTTGCTGTCCAAAAATCATCTTGTTTTCACCATAAGTTTGTGTTGATTTTTCTTGCCTGAAGACTTGGTTTAATCTAAGGTTTTATGTTGAATTGAAAGCCTAATAGTTAAGTAAAAATATGAGTTTTATGGCATGTTAAATGGTATAGGAATGATGCTTGAATTGGAATGAAATGCATGGGATATTGGTGATGATATATGTAGGAAAAATAATCCTTGCATGATAATTTCTGGTTTGGTTTTGATGTGTGGAAGTTATTAATTTGTAGGTTACTTAATGAATGATTTTTTAATTGGTTCTAGAAATGAAATTGATGTAGAATTGAGGCATGAATAAGATGGAATTGAAGGGGAATTGATGAACTATGGTGAAGGGGTGTTGAAGGTGTATGACGTGAGTTAATTGTAGTGGTTCCACTGAATAGACATCAGTATTTTAGCCATAACTTTAAATGTATATATCAATATGGGGTGATTTTAATTCTAAATTAAACTAAATACATATATCTACAATTCTCATAAAGTAATAGAATTTTAGTTTTGTCTCTAAGGGTTCTGAAATTTGGCTTGAAGTTGAGTTTTGGTTACTGTCACTATTTGAGAATAATTTGTATTATTTTGGGTATAACTCTAGGAATAATGAACTAAATTGTATGAAATTTAGTTCATTAGAAGCTTCAGACATAGAGGAACATTTTTTGGAAAAAAAAATATTACCTAGAAAACTCAGTTCCTCTGTCATAATGGTCATATAAAACTGACCAGAAACCTGTCCTGAGGAAATCTGGCAAAATAATGAAGGAAATGGATGAGGACTTTCGAATAACCCATGCCATGATCTTGGGAAGCCATACACGATCATGGGAATGGCATGGAAGTAAAGAAAATGTCCTTTTGTGTTATTTTTCAACCAATTAAGGATAAGGTACTTAACTATGATGCATTTGGACTTGTTTAAGATTTAAAATGAACATAATTTGATGTTGGAAAAGTTGATTAAATGTGTGATAAGTTTTCATTGATAATTGATGTTAAACTTTAAGGAAAAGAATGTTTGATAATAATGCATATAAGGTTGGAATGAAGGAGTGTTAAAGGAATGAATATATTCATAAGAATGCAAGTGTATTCCAAAGGATATTAATAATGCATTAAGAATGAATGAATGAGAATTGAGAATTATGTGAAATATTTGTAATGTTAGCAAAGAGTTAGTAAATGTATGGTTAATGAATTGAGCATGATCAAGTTTGCTTAAGGTATTAACCTAAATGCAAACAAGACATATCCAAGTGACAATGTGTGAATGATTATAAATTATGATTAAGGAAACATATCCGGGATAGTCATTGGGCATGCATTAAATATGACACATATATGTATATGCATAATTCAATATGTATTTGTTTGATCAAGTTGGAGAGTCAGCTGACATAGAGTCTGTAGGAGCCAATATAGATAGTTCTTGAGTTTGTACAAATGCCTCCAAGAATCTTAGAGAGGAGGGAAAGGAGATACGATAAGCTTTGGAAACAGGGGGTTGTGGACTTATACGGAAGTACAGATACTGCTGAGGCAGAAGGATGCTTAGAAAGAATTAAAAAAGTGTTTGATCAGATGAACTGCGAGTCAGATGAGAGGTTCGATTATACAATTTCCCTACTGTAAGGTCCAGCATATCAATGGTGGAAGACTATTCTAGGCAGTGCCACCAGGCCTTATAGTTTAACTTGGGAAGATTTTCTAAGGGTGCTTTAGGAGAATTACATGTCGAAGATTTATTTTGACAGAAAGATGAAAGAATTTCTATATTTGAAATAAGATAATCTCTCTATAGCTGAATATAAGACCTGATTCAATGAATTAATGGGGTATGCAATTATATTGATCCCAACTGAGGAGGATAAGTGTAGGAGGTTTGAAGATGGGTTAAACATGGAAATCAGAATTAGGCTATCCATTTCTAATTTAGGTAGTTTTATGGAACTACACACGGCCTCGATCAGAATTAAACAGTTGTTGAAGGATGGTTAGAGAGAGTACAGACAGGAGTCTAGAGGGAAGAGGCAGGTTGAGTCTCGGGTTGATTTTGGTAGAAGCTTCAGTAAACGCCAGAACAGGTCGTCACGATTCCAAACTAGATCGAGACAATCAAAGTGTAGACCAAGAGGTGGATTTGTTCAGAGTGGTAGAGGTAGAGGACCAGTGTTAAAAGGGTAGTCACAACAGATGCCTAATTGTGAACATTGTGTTAAGAAGCACCGTGGCGAGTGTTGGAGGTTATCGGGAGCTTGTTTCTGTTATGGCTTTATAGAGCATTAGATCAAAGATTATCCCAAGACTTTGGGACCATATTCTAAAGTTAGAGGAGGAACAATGACTGAGACAAAGTTTAGTAAAATAGACTACTGGATTAGTACAGAGAGGCAGAGATAGAGGTAGGACATAATCAGCAAGGCTCAGTGTCAGGACTGAGGTGCAGAGTAACTAGCCGTAGTCTCAGGCTAAGGTGTATGCCATCACCAAATTTGAGGCACAGAACTCCTCTGATGTGGTAGCAAGTGTGTTGAATATTTTTAATTTTGAAGCATTTGCATTGGTAGATATAGGATCTATACATTCATTCATCACACCACATCTGGTATCTAGACTGCATTGTGATAGAGAAATGTTGAATTATGGTTTAGTGGTGAGTACTCTAGTAGGCAGTACTACAGTGATTGGTGAGGTATGTAAAAGGTGTATAGTTTGGATTGATCAGGCAGAGTTAGAAGCTGATTTGATCGTATTGCAGTTAAGAGAGATAGACCTTATTCTAGGTATGGATTAACTCACTGTTCATCGGGTTGTGATGAACTGCTATACAAAAGAGGTAGTTCTTGAATCCCCTAATCAACCGAGAGTAGTGTTTCGAGGAGTTAGTCAAACAGTGCCAGCCTGATTAATTTCATTCATGAGTGATTTGAAACTAATCTGAGGTGGATATGAGGCTTATCTGGCCTATATAGTTGATACTTAGAATGAATAAACCATTCAAAATATTCCAGTTGTTAGGGATTTCCTAGATGTGTTTGCTACACAATTACCATATTTACCCCCAGAAAGGGAGATGGAGTTTATAATAGACCTCGTTCCAGGTGCCGCTCTCATATCAATTCCTTCATATAGAATGGCACCTGTAGAACTGAAGGAACTAAAGACCCTGTTACAAGAGTTATTAGATAAAGGTTTCATCAGGCTCAGTGTGTCACCTTGGGGAGCTCTGATATTGTTTGTAAAGAAGAAGCATGGGACACTGAGGTTGTGTATTGATTATAGACAGTTGAATCGGGTGACAGTAAAGAACAAGTATCTTGTACCGAGGATAGATGACTTGTTTGATCAATTACAGGGAGCTCAGGAATTCATTAAACTTGATTTGAGGTCAAGGTACTATTAGTTGAAGATAGCTGAAGCTGATATATTGAAAAGTGCATTTATAAGGAGATATGGGCACTTCAAGTTTCTAGTGATGCTGTTTGGGTTGACTAATGCCCCAACATCTTTTATGGCATTAATGAATAAGGTATTCCAACCTTATTTAGATCATTTTGTGATTGTGTTTATTGATGATATCTTGGTGTATTCGAAGTGTAGAGAACAACATCAGAGCATTTAAGATTGGTTTTACAGATAATGAGAGAGAAATAGTTGTATGCCAAGTTCAGTAAGTGTGAATTTTGGCTAGATCAAGTAGTATTCTTGGGTCACATAGTGTCTGGACAAGGCATACAAGTTAATCCAAAGAAAGTAGAAGCAGTGATGAAGTGGGAAGCTCTAAGGAATGTGTCTGAGATCCAGAGTTTTCTTGGATTAGCTGGATCTTGTCGAGGGGTTTTCACTAGTCTTAGCCCCTTTGAGAAAGATTATGAGGAAGAATGTTTCTTTCAGATGGAATGATGAGTGTCAGAGAAGTTTTGAAGAATTAAAGCATCGATTAACTACCGCACTGATGTTAGCTATTCCATCTGGATTTGGAGGTTATGTAGTGTACAATGATGCTTCACACCAGGGGTTAGGATATGTATTGATGCAGTATGGCAGAGTGATAGTTATTTAACTTTGAAAATAATGTCTAGCTACTATTTAGAATTTTTCTCTCTTATTAAAGCTCCATGATAAATTCTAATTAGTTTATGATTTTGGCATGATTTTGAGAGTATTTTCTTATATCTGGATGGATTTTATCATATTTAGTACTCAATATAGCTTACTTTTTGTTTATAAATATTAGTTTAGTTCCCCTGGTGAAGAAATAATGAATTTAAGCTATTTGGAGTAAAGTTGGAGAAGTTTTGACATAGTTTTAGAGAAACACAAGTCAAATATAAACCTATGTTTCCAAAATATAAGTCAAACATATACCCACATTTAACTTGCATAGGTTGCTAGCTTATTATTTCTTTGAGAATTTGCTATATGAACAAACATAACCCAAAAGAGAACCTTCTAGACTCGTGTTCTTAAGATAAATGCTCGTATTTGTATGGTTTAATTATGAAGTTACTAAGCTAAAAAAAGGTGCAATATGAACATTTTTTATTTTTATTTATCAGTAATTTAAAAGAAATCTAAAGTTTATGTTTGAAAATATAAAGAGGGCTAAGAGGTGAGGAGGAGACATAAGGGGCCAAACTATAGCAATCTTAGCATAAAAAAGGAACAATTTTAAAGATGAAAAATGTGATTCTATTAAGATTCAACCAAAGAACATTAAGAAGTCAAGATCAACGAGAATGAATTTTTTTTATCTTGTATGCTTTTTGTTAGTTGTTGTTGGTTTTCTTTATCTTATTATGAACTAGATTTAGATAGATCTAAATAGGATGAAAGTTAGAAGTCTATTTTAGATTTATTCTTTGTTTTAATGACGAACTCAAGTTTTATTGTGAATTATTCATTGATTACTTATTGTGATTGAATTGAAACATTCTAGCATTTTAATTTCAAATTTCATGAATAGGAATTGAGAAATCATATGTATAAATAGATCATGGTTTAAATAATAAAAAGTTGCATAAAATCCTAAATATAAGATTAGATAGATCTTATGGGTTAAAGTTGAATTTCTCATCAGAATTTGCAAAATGAGTTAATGCATTCTTAGGAGATTTGATTAAAAAGAAATTTCAATCAATCAACTTAAGGGTAAGGTTTCTAATTCTTAAGAAATAATATTTGCTGTAACTTTGAAATCTCTACTAGTATAAGAAACTAGGGCCAATCATTGAATCAAAATAAATTCAAGCATATAAAGGTTTTTAAGGGATTTTACATCATGATCATAATTTTCATATGGTTACGCCATTCATGTTCATTCCTTTAGTTTGTTATTTTAGATTAGGTATTTTGGTTTCATTAATTATTTCCTTTAAAACAACAATTTATTTTTTAGTTTGGACAAAAAAAAAGAAGGTTAGTAATATTACTTATAGTCTTAAAAAGTTGACATTCATATTCACTAGACTATATTATAAGAATGATAGGTGCACTTCCTAGTGATCTTTAGTATTTTAATGGTTCAAATACAATATTACATCAAGTCTATTTTATCTTTATTTTATGTTTATTTTTTAATTTTCTTTATTTTTACGTTTATGTTTATTTTTATTTTTATACCATTTGGCTTTTGTTTTCTTTAAATCGTTTTCAAAACTTTATGGTCTTTGTTTCTTCTCTCCTTTTTCCTATAGGATTTCTTTTAAGATGTTGTTATTGCTATTGTACAATATTACATCAAGTTTTTGGCACCATTGTTCAGCACTAGGACATTGGAAATTTTTATTTATATTTATATTCATATTTATTTATTTTAACACTTTCATTATTCTTCTTATCTTTGCTAGTTAAATTTTAAGATTTAGTTACTTTGATTTATGTCTAAGAGTAGTTTTGAAGAACTACTTAATCCAAACCCAGAAATTAAAAAGACCTTACTTTAGAATTTGAGGAGAGAAATTTAAAAGTATTAAGATTACAACTACCAGATACAATGGCAAGATAAGGCGAATATTCTACTATAGGAGATTATGCCAAACCTTACTTATAGGGACAAAATATAGCATTATTAAGCTAAGAATGGAGGCTAATAGTTTTGGGATCAAGTGCAACATGATTTAAAAGATCAACAATTTATACAGTTTGATGGATTGCAAAATGAGGATCCGAATGCACACACTGTCAATTTTTTTAGAGATTTGTGATACTTCAAGATTAATTTAGCTTTAAAGGATGCTATTCGATTAAGGTTATTCCTTTTTACATTAAAGAAAAGCAAAATCATAGTTGAATTATTTACCTCTTAGATCCATTACCAATTAAAACGAGCCTACTAGGAAGTTTTTTACTAGGTATTTTCCTTTAACATAAACTACAAGTTTTAGGAATCACATCTTCTCCTGGCAACAATTAGAGAGTGAGATATTATATGAAACTTAGGAGAAATGGAAAGAATTATTGAGAAAGTGCCACAAAATGGGCTCGATTTGGGATTGAAAATGCAAATATTTCATAATGGGTTGAGTTATCTATCCAACTAGTTGATTGATGCATCTTCGGGTGGAACCAACATCTTAAAAACTCCTAAAGAATTACAATATCTTATTAAAAATATTTCCATGAATAATTTCCAGTGGAGAAATGTGAGAATGAAGCAAAAATTAGGTGAAATTCATAATATCAATATAGTGACAACGTTAAAGGTGAAGTTTGGAATTTGTGAGTAAGAAAATAAATAATATGTGTTCATCAACTCAACCAGTATAAGTAATGAGATACAATATTTATAGTGGTGAACATCTTAATCATGAATGTTAGGCGCCTGACAAAATAGGATAACCAACTAACTTGATTAATTTTTTGGGGAATTGATTTCAAAATAACCCATATAATAATACTTATAATCTAAGATGGAATAATCATCCTAAGTTTTCATCAAAATACCAAGTTCCACTAAGTTTTTAGTAGAAACATTAATAAGAAAACAAGTTAAGTCTCAAGGAGTTCAGGACATATATATTATTGCATCTAATACTTGTTTTCAAAGTAATGAAGCATCCTTTTGAAACTAGAAAACTTCAATCCATAACTTGGAAATTTGAATTATATAGCTTGCTAAGCTTTTATCTAAAGAATGGTGATTTGATGAGTGTAAAAGAGCTGATAGTTAGAGATAAAGAAAAGGAGGAGAAGGTCGTACAAGAAAAGAAGGATAAGGAGAAATAGAAATGATCATAAATTTGGTAAGTTTTAGATCCTTTTAAACAAATGTATCTTAACATTCCTTTTATTAAAGCTCTTTCATAAATGCCAAAATATGCTAAGTATTTAAATAATCTCCTTTCTAATAGAAAGATACTTAAGGAGTTATCAATGGTTACTATAAGTGAGGAGTACTACACCATCTAGGGATGGCAATTTTGGCTCGGCCCAGCCCGTTTTTGGCCCGGGTTGGCCCTGCCATGGTTGGGCATGGGCCGACCATGGTCCGCCCTGATTGGACAAAACGACATTTTGGACCACTCGTTTTGGACAAAACGACATTTTGGACAAAACGGAAAAATGACGTTGTTTTGTATTTTTTAATAAAAAATATATAAACGGGCCGACCACGAGCCGGACAATCCACCTGTGGGCTGGGCCGCAGGCCGGGGTGGTCATGACTGAAGTCCGGCTGGGTCAGACTAAGGGCGGCCAAGGCCCGGGCCAGCCCATTGACATCCCTAACGCCATCCTACAAGATAAGCTACATCAGAAAATCAAAGATCTGATGAGTTTTCTATTCTTTATAATATTGGAATTTTTTCAATTAAAAGGGAATTAGTGGACTTAAGAGCTAGCATTAAATTGATTCCTTATGAAATATCTAAGAGATTAGGATTTAGTGAACCTAAACTAACTAGGATGATAATTCAATTAGCATATAGGTCAATTACGTATGATAGGGACATTATAAAAGATACTTAGGTTAAGATTGACAAATTTATCTTTCATATTGATTTTGTAATTTAAGATATCGAGGATAATGTAGAGGTTCCTTTCATCTTAGGAAGACCTTTGCTAACTACTCGTAAAGTTATGATAATTGTGTAACATGGGAAATTATTCCTAAAGTAAGGAATAAGGAAGTAGCTTTTAAGATATTTAAACCCATGAGACATTCTCCTAACAAAGATGATACTTACTTCACTATAGATGTGATTTATGTTAAATTTTCTCATATTATGTAGAAAATAATCACAAAAGATACATTTGAGACTTGAATCATGCAAAGAGAAAAAAAGAAGAAGAAGTAGAGATGGATAGCTCTATTCTAATAGAGCTTATGACACCTTTGGAAGCTAGTAAGCCTATGCGTAGGAATAGGAACTTTGCAGAGATTAAGAGGCCAAAGAAGAGTAAAATCAAGTCTTCATTTGAAGAGACACCAAGTTTACGAGCTTAAAGTAATAAGCATTTGTTGGGAGCTAACTTAATGATTTTTTTGTTTAATTTAATAGCTTTTAAGATCTTTATTATTAGTTTTAATATATTGTTGCTTCATGTTAGCTTTTTTGCACATGTTATAAGTTAAAATTATTTTTAAAGTCATATACTTAATTATATTTTAATGTTCTATAACTATTGTATTGGCATTCTCTCATTGAGGATGATATTTGATTGAGCTTTATAGGCTATATAAACAAAAGACTATCCAATATGAATTTGTGTTTATCAATGTGTTATAGATATCCATACATTTCTTTAGAGAATAAGACAATGATTGAGGAACCCCAGTGACAGAGCAAAGATAAAGGATTATTAGTGGCATTGGACAAGGCTGACATTCTTTTATAATTAGGGGAATATTAGTTATCCTAATTTCCCTCTTTCCCCTTATTTTTAAGTTTTCTGTTGCTCTTATATATTATGTACATTTGGGACAATATATAAATCAAATGTGGGAGAAGGTATTAATTACTTAGACTTATCAATTTTATTATAATTATTTTAATATGAAATAGTTCTAGATAAAATTTAAATTTGAAAGAACATTAATTTAAATAGTTCATTATAAGTTTGGTTACTATTGTGATTTGATTTGTTTAGGCAACTACTCATGAACGTTGATGATAGAGTTAATTTATTTTATTTTATTAATTTTAAAATGGATACTTAATTTTCTCTATAATACTCTTTGTATAATTTGGACATGCAATTGATTTATAAGGGAATTATTTTAAAACATTTTTAGCATCCTAATAAAAAAAAGAATAAGTAAGCATAAAATAAATTTACTATACTGACTTTAAGCCAAGCAAAACTGTTAAAATTAAGAGTAATGATGGTAGTCATCTAAAATGATGAACAAATTAAATAATTACGAGTATTCATGAAAAGGTTATTACTCTAGTGTAAAAAAGGTTATATGAATCTTTTAGCAAGTCTTTACTTGCTCATATTTTTTAAAAAATTAAATTAAATTAATAGAGATAATAAGTAACATACAGCGTTGGGAGAAGAGACTCTCCTACAACCAAAGGACAACATTAAGACATTCTCCCAAAGAGTACTAAAATCAAGATGCGTACAAGCCCACCAAAGGGAGCCAAAACGATGTCACATAAGGTTTGGATGACAACATGCAATAAAACAACAATGTTGGAAGAATAATGAAGATTTTGGACCAATATTGAACATAAAACAACATACAACAATTAAATAGAAGGGAAAAAACCCCTATCTGCGTAGCAAGACTACTCGTTAACCAATTAGGATTAGGCGATCAGAGAGATCCAAAGTTGATTATTAGCTCAACTTGCTACCAAGGTAAGAGATTTTTATCTGGGTGCATCTCTTCTTCTTCAAACCTCTGTTAATCATTTTTCCATGTTTGCTAGGTCAAAATTAAAGTTTGAGGATCTCACGAAAGGACTACACGTAGTGTCAGGTTACTCAGTCAAGTATGTGCCAAAACTCTAACTTTCTTCTCAATTAAACATATTTTATTTCCCAAAAATAAGTTGTTCCCTGACACTCTGAAAAATTGTTTGTATTACCGCTTCTTTGGAACGTTGCTTGTTTTAGAACTTCCTCTTATTTCTCTCTTGCCATATCTCCTGTGTTGTTAAGGCTAGAGTTAGCATTTTCCTCTTCTAGAGTGGAGAGAAAGCTTGTGCTATAGAAAGGGTATTGACTAGATCCATGAGAAAATTAGGGGGCTCATACCATGAGAAAATTTCTCTGATCCTATTCCAAATAGCATTGGAAAAAGGACAGAGAAAAAAGAGATGATCCTTTATTTCTGAAGCTTCTCTACATAAATTGCATGTCTAATCCAGATTTAATAAAAATTGGAATCTATCTATAGTTGTAATCCTATTATTAACCATTGGCCATAGTAGGAAGGCAGTACTAGATCTAAGAATTTTTTTCCAAATAACTGTAAACTAAGGAACATTTTGTTTAGAATTGTAAACCCATCTCCTATAGAGTCTACCAGAAAATCTCTCAATAGGAATTCCAATTCAAAGATAATTGTTTTAGGTGTTAGGATTAGGAGAACAAAGAGGTTTTAGCTATTGAACTTCTACAAGAAAGTGTACCCACTCACAGTGGTTTATAAGAATAGCAACCTTAGCCTTGTAATCAAGCCTTGAAAAGGCTAATACCTCATTGAAGTTACGAGTAAGGGGACCATAACCATTCCAATTATCATGCCATAAGAAATTAGCTTTTCGATTCCCAATTTTATAGCAAACCTTATTTGCTACTTCATCTCTTTTCCTTAAAATTTGCTTAAGGAGCCAAGAGAAGGATGATCTAGGTGAAAGGAACCATAGGCTGTTTCCTTTAAAAAAATAACTATGAAGCCATCTCATTCTTAGTGAATGCTTGTGTTTAAGCACTCTCCAAATTTTTTTAATCAAAAAGATATTGTTGGCTACTCTTACAGAAATGATCCCCAACTCTCCCTTCTCCTTAGGTTTGTACACATTTTACCATTTGACTTTAGGAAAATCTAAATTTTCATTTGCTTTGCCCCATAAAAATTCTCTCATCATTTTCCTCACTGATTTGATCAATTTCTTTGACAAAGAAAATTTTTTGCTCTAGCATAAGTAATGGTAGCATAAGATATATTTAATTAGCTAAACTGTAACTCCAAAGAAAATAAATATATTGGTCCATTTGCTAATTCTCCTCTGTATTCTTTCAATTAGAGGAAGGCATTCATTCATGGATAGCCTTCTAGTAGTAATAGTCAAACCCAAACAATGCAAAGACAATACTTTCCTATTTATACCAGTTAAAGAGGAAATAGTGGCCTAGAGAGATTTCTCCATTGATGAGAGAACAAAATGACTTTTATTAAGATTCACCTTAAGCCTAGACATGACAGAAAACTCATTGAGAATATCTATCAATAGAGAAGAATTTTTTTGAACAGTTATTAGAAAGATTTTCGGCTCTACCTTTTCCTTCATAATAAGGTTAGAATCTTCAGGGTTGTGAGAAAGTAAAGATTGGGTTGTTACTAGTCTTTCCTTAGCAACATCAATTGTTGCTTGAGGTGCTAGGTGAATGAGATTATTTCAACTTCTTTAATTATGCTTTGATACTTTAAGTTTTTGATTATAAACAGAATCAAAAGGATGAACTGAAAAGAGAGGATCTAAAAAAGTTATTAAACAGCATCATTAAACTCGTTAACTTTGACAAGATAGTTATTAAATCTAAAGGGATAATAAGTGGAAGTTCTTTGGAAAAGTTCATTAATTAGAATCAAAGTATGAACTGAAAAGAGAGGATCTAAGAAATTAGCCTTACTAGTGGCAAAATGAAAGAACCAATCCCCATTGACTAGGGCTTTATCTAATTTTTTCAAATAAACCAATCATTATGTTATTTGTTACTCCAAGTAAAGAAATACCCTTCTTATTTAAGACCAATAACACCCAAATGATCTACACAAAGCTTTAAATCATAATTATAATTCTTTAAACTACAATTTCCCTCTACTTGTAATCAATAGATAGTAAAATTGAAATCACCAGTTATGACCCAAGGACCTAAAAAGGTATTTTGGATGTTTCTCTAGGAGGACCATATATTACTCCTTTGGAAACTTGTATTAAAATGCTAGACAAAAGAAGAGTGAATTGTAACTCCTTCCAATATGAAATGAACCTTTAGATGCATAATTAGCTTATTAGAGAACTTCTCCTCCATTTTGACAAAACACTCATTATAACCAATAACAATTATGCCATAATGATGGTGATGATGGTTGGAGAGAAAAGTCTAACAAGGACCTAAAATGTTCACCTTATTCATATTCTCATATCTTATTTCGATTTCATGCAAAACTATGATAAGAGGCCTAATCCTCCAAACAAAATCCCTTAAAGCATACAACTTTTCCAGGCTGTTAATGCACGTATATTCCATATTAAGACTATCGTATAGTAAATTTTTTATCTTTGGCACCTTTCCTCCTTCCACTTCTTTGAGTTTTCTTACTAGTCACATTTTCAAAGTCTTCCAATTCAATATCTCCATTAGCCAAAATTGGGGGATTATTATAAGAATTAGTAGAAGAGGATATGGCTTCCTCTTTATCTAAAGAGTCCATTCTCCACGTAGTGGTCTGTATAGAAGCTTTTAATATGTTTGGATCAGCCTTCTCTTAGTTAGTCTGCTCCTTAGCAATTGACAGACTTCCATTAATATATGAGCAATTATGTTCAGCTACATCATGGACTTTAATAGAAATGTAAAAAATTCTATGACTGCTTATTTCTCTGTTGGCCCCCTGAATTTTTTTTTGGTTAAATTAAGCATAATAGTATATGAAATAAAGGCATAAGAATGAATTGAGGGTATTTTTGGCATGTAACTTAAGTTCCAAAAGAGCCTAAGCTTTTAAGGAAGGGTAAAGTGGACTTTTGGGACTCATTAAGGGTACATTGGGAAAAATAATTGTGGTCTTGTTATCTTAGA
>JAOQMS010000001.1:28904205-28916334 GCA_027563885.1 Erythroxylum longipes | reverse complement strand
TCTCAAAACCTTATAACTTATTCATTTCTCATCCAATTAAGGTGATTCAAAACTTCATTTTCAATAGACTCACATGGCTATTACATATCCAAAGACGGCTCAAAAAAAGATGAGATTTAGATTTATTGTGATTTTTATAAGCCTGACTTGTTTCTGATCTCTTCTGTGTTATTGAGGTTAGCAACACCCTTCACTTATTTAGCCATATCTCACAGAATACTCATTCAATTAAAATTTTCTTTATACAGCACTTAGATGACACATTTTCGAGCATTTCTTAAGAAGAACTCATCATCCAATTCTAACTCTAAAGTCTTCAAACAATCAACTTTCATTTCAAGTTTCAATCCCACTGGTATTCTGAACCAGTTTCATTTCGGGGCCTTTTTCATTTGTTTGGCTTATCCTAAATTCGTGAAAAAAATTTCAGGGATATAGTAGACATCTATATCTACAACTTCTATGCTTTGAGTTTCTCCAAATTCACACGTTAAGCAGCTCAAAAAAAATGTACAAAGAGGACCTACGAATCTGTCTCTATTGACAGCTTGAACTCCAAAACCCTAAGTTTTGATTTTAGCCCCAAATCACCATAAAAATGAAATTTCTTCATGTTAGTGTGTCATTAGATATCAAAGAATGAAAAGTCATTATCAAAATCATCAAACTCATACATTCCATCAAATGGGTTTCATAGTCATGAGAAAGAAGAGAGAAAAACTAAGCTTCAATTAATAAAACTAAGTGTTGGAATGGAGACTTACCTTTTTATATTGATGGAATGGCTTGATTCTCCTTCCCAATCTTGTTACAAGGGTTGAAAAATTTGAAAGGGCGCTTCCATGGTAGTTTTGTGGGTGAGGGAGAAGGAAGAAGACAAAGTTTTGTCTTCTTTCTAACTAGCTTCTTATATAAGCGTCATTGTCCATTAATTACAAAAATACCACTCTTGTATTAGTTTTTAAACATCCGCTCGTACAATTTCCTGTGACTATCAAAAAAATATCATGTATCATTAATTTGGTGTCACAAAAAAAAAATTTATTCACTGTTCTGTGATTTTAATGACATTAGTCTTAAATATCGATTTATTTCGATATACCGAGTAAACTACATACCGAGTGTTACATTCTAACATTCTATCGAAACTTGGCATCCAGTTCGGTTCCAGAAGTTCAGTCACTGTAAATGAACCACGGTTATCTCTAAACTTATTAAGATGAACAGTTCAATTCCATGAAACACAGCAGTAGACAAAGAAAGATCAAACTTTGATAAGAGCCTAATTGTTGAAGCCTCGTTTCTGTAAATGAGCAACCTCACCCTCGTTGGGGAAGAACCCCATGAACCGACCTGCAGAGTTTTGATAAGCGTACATCAACCCTCCCATTAGATGGTCCCTTTAGACCCGGCTTGATTCCTGCATAAAGAATTTAAAAAAATCAACCCATTTGATATACAACCACACCAGACCTGTAAAGCTAAAGAGAGAGAAGTACCGGAGAGGTAGCCGACGGCGAAGGAGACCCCGGTGAGGGTTGCGAAGCGGCAGTAATCGAGTGTGTTGAAGCTGCCAACAACTTTGGTGAATGGTGGGTTGCGATCTATCACTGGGTACTCGGGTTTGGTGGAGGCAGTGATGTCTGTGTTCAACTTCGTCTTGTTCAGTTTTCAGTTCTTCACTTTCAGTTTCAGGTGAGCTCTTGATGAAAGTAAAGCCTGAGGCCTTGAGCCTTTGCAAAAGCCGAAGTCTTGCAGTGAGCCCATCCCATTTAAAAAAAACCTCTTTTTTAAAGCATTTGGATGATATTGAAACAAAAGAGTGATATCTTTTCAAGAATCAACCTATAAACTATCTTTGCAGTCAATTAATTGGATAGAAATTAATGTATTATATTATTTTAAATTAATAAAAAAAAACTTTATTTATCTTTATGTATTAATTTAATTAATATTTTATGTTTTAATACTAAAGGTAAAATCTTCAGAATACTATTATGTAATTGAAATTATGATAAGATCATAATTATGAGTTTCGATTTACACTTATGTATAATTCTTAAATGTTTCTAGTTGTAGTTTTATCAAGATAGGATATTGTTAAAACAGTAAAACTCATTATGTTTCTTTCTTATAAAGAAAGTAATCGATCTCATAAATTAAAGTATAGAGATACTTACACTAATGTGTGGGTGATTATTAGAGAATAAGTCATTGAACTGACCCGATTATGAGAATTCTGGATGGAATATTACTTATGTGTCTATGGATTATCTTATAATAATGGTTGTACAATTGATCCTCATACTTGAGATTATCAAGGTATTTCGTGTGAGAATTACTATATTTTGATGCTACTTATGAATCGTCCTATAATAATTCAGTCAGTAGTAATTAGATACAGTATGAACCATATGTAGATAGTTGAGTAAGTCAATATAGGATTCGTCACTCTAAAGTAATTAAAGAGAATATTCTACTGTTCTTGTTTAGTAATAATTTATGGAATTCTCTAGCCAAAGTGAATTGATATTTGAAAAAGGTGTTTTCAAATTTCAATTATAAATCAATTACTAATTAACAAGAATGAACATGATTGGATGATAAGAATAGACATTGTATCCATACTCTGTTCAATTAGAATATTGAATGACAAAAAGATTAAATTATACATCATAGCCATGTATGAACAGGTTAAGTCAATCACTTTGACATTCCTGATATTTGGGTAATCATGACATATTGCTAGACGTCAATCATGATTTATGATTATGAATTGTTTAATTGGAGAATTAAAGATAAATTAAAAGAATTTTTAATTTATCTAATTGTAATTGTGAATTATAGTTGTAATTTATAATAATTGACAATTTATTAGGAACTTAATGGGTCACACATAAAAGAGCAATTTGTGAAATAAAAATCAATTTAATTAAGTTAGACTTAATTATAAAGTTTAAGAAACTTTAGGATCAAATATGAGATATTTGATTTTATTAAAATTAAAATAATTATAATTTGATTTTAATTATAATTAAAGAAATTTAATTTTAATAAAAGACCCTTATGATTTTTCTATTTAAAAAGGGAAGAAGAATAGAGAAGCTAGCACTTTTTTGTCTTCTTATCTCAAATCAGTCTTAAGAATTGCTTTGTGGATACCATCATAGGCTAGACATTTGAACCGCTCGTGATTGATCAATTGGAAATAGTTTCAAAGTTTTTTTTCAATTAGAAGACGAACAAGGTACCATTTCTAATTCGTTTTCATTTTATTTAAGTTTATTCAATTATCGGGATTCACTCAAAATCCGTAAAAAATTGTTTGTTTCTCCGCTGCATCCGTGATTCGATCACAGTTAGATTCCAATAATAGTATCAGAGCCTCCTTTAATTGTTTCACTTAGATTAGTTGCTTGATTCTCGTTGATTTTGATACAAATTAATATGTTATGCTACTGGTTTTGTATTTATCTGAAGCCATTCTTTTGACTGCTCTAAAAATGGCATATGTTTGTTATGAAATGTGTTTAAGCATGTTCGTTTCTGGAAATTGTTTCCACGACTTTGAAAAGTTTATGTGTTTTCTGCCTCTATTTTGTTTCTAGAAATTGTTTCCACAACTGTTTTTCTTTTCTTCTGGTATATTGAAGAATGCTAACATATGATGTGTTTTGTATATGTGTATATTGTGGTTTTTGAAACTTATTTCTGGATTTACACACTGCCTAGTTTTATGCACGATTGCATCTGGAAATTTCCTTTCTGCGTTTGATGTTTCTGGAATGTCCATGTATGGATTCTAAAACAAATTGATTCGCATCTACCTTGTTTTGTTTCTGTCTGTGTATGTTCCCTATTTCTGCTACTCTATTTGCCTTGTCTGTGTTTATTGGTTTTAAAGATTACATAAACAAGTGGTTTTAAAAACCACTTGAGAAATGTCTCACCAGCGACATTTTGCTGCTCGTGATTGTGGATCGGTGACGCCACTAATTGGCGTCACCACCATGTAAAAATTATAGGCGAAAACTTACCCATGGATGCATGCGAAGAAGACGATGGTGAGCAAATCGAGGACGACGGTTCACCAGTGTGGACGGTTGTGAGAACCGACGGTTGTAGTCCAAGCAAGGTGCTTTGCGTGAGTGACATGGAACATTACCCGACTGTTGGGTAAACGTGGAAACATGTTGGATTGTGGGTATCGATTCTCCGTGGGAGGCAAAAATGCAGAACGTTGTTTTGGAGAAGACATGCCCATCGTCTGCCAATGTTCCAAATGACTGCACGTGCCAGTCAACACTTTGTTGACCACACGTGACCGCATTGTTGTTCCTCCTGACTGTCACGCACCAGTCATCCTTTTATGTGTTTTAAATTTTATTTTAAAAAACCTTAAATTTTCAATTTAATTAATTTAATATAGATTAAATTAATTTATATTCCTAATAAAATTGAAAAGTGTTTTACTAAAATTTGAAATTTTGTTTTCAAAAAGGAATTTTATTAGGAAAAGTTTTGAAATTTAATTAAATTTTTTCAATAGTTGAATTATTAAATTAAATTTGTTATCAAATCAATAATTATAATCAAGCAAAATTTTTAAATAATTTCTTTCATAATTAGATCATGTTTGAAATTATAAATATAATGAGATTATATTATTTTGATGAGATCAGAAATTTTTGATTTTTTAAATCCCTGAATAAAATATTAAGTATATGTTAGGGACGTGATAGTTGCTTTCCATTATTTAAGAATAAAATCAGAATTTTGTTTATTCTTTGGCCTGTTGAGTAAATTCAAGCTCACTTTAACCCGGATATGTTTTATCTTAAATTAATGGTCCTAATTAACTAAATTTGTATGATTTAGATGAGTAAACTTATGATCATATAGATTTAGCGGCAGGGTTAGAAATACTATATATGATATATTTTGGCAAAAGTTGTCACCTAATAGTTCTAGGAGTCACATGAGATGTGATTGATAAATATGTTTCTACTTAAATTTAATTTTAGTTGGTTTGTTGAGCAAACTCAAGATCAATTAATTTTAAATAGGATCCTAGCCCACTAGGAAATTAGTTGATAATTTTTCGATATAATAGTGAGGGCTATTATTTTAAACAAAATAGTGGGAGTAATCAAATAATTTTAAATTCTTTATTTTATTTGATTTTTGGATATAAACTAATATATGCTCCTTTTATGTTTTTCAGTTATTGAATTTTAAGGTGAGTACCAACCTGACATTGAGGAGCATCATGGATGCCAACAAGCTGATTAGACCCAACTTTTCGGACTGGTTACGAAACTTAAGAATAGTTTTTAGACAATAAAAGAAGTTATACGTTCTTGATACTCCTGCTCTATCAGAACCTTATTCAGATGCAATTGATGAAGATTGGGAGAAATATCAATGTTATGTTAATGACGTTGAACAAGCTACATGTGTGATGTTAGCTTGCATGTCTCCTAAACTTCAGAGGCAGCATGAGAACATGGATGCATCTACTATGATATTGCATTTTAAGGAATTATTTGGTGCATAAAGTAGGGGAGAGATATCAAATCTCCAAGACACTGTTTCAATGCAAGATGACAGAAGGATCTTCAGTCAACCTTCATGTGCTGAAAATGATTGGGTATATTGAAAAATTGGCCCAATTAGGTTTTGTCATGGACTACGAGTTAAACGTTGATTTGGTGTTGCAGTCTCTAAGTTCGAGCTTTTCACAGTTCGTCATGAATTTCAACATGAACCAGAAGGACATGACATTGCCTGAACTGTTGAACATGCTCAAGATTACGGAAGGGAGCCTTAAGAAGGAACCTAGTTTTGTAATTGTTGTCGGTTCTTCTAAAAGCAAGAAAAAGGGCTTTAAGAAGAATAATAACAAGAAACATAAGGCTTCTACTAATGGAGTAAAGGCCAAAGGAAGTGTCAAGAAGAAGAGCAATGACAAAGGTACATGTTTTCTTTGCGGGGTCAACGAACATTAGAAAAGGAACTGCTTATCTTATCTTACTAGCCTGAAAGATAAGAAGCTTAAGGAAGTTGTCTCTTCAAGTATGTTTATGATTGAGATCAATCTTTTTACTTCTGTTCCACATTCTTGGTATTGGAAACTGGTTGTGATTCTCATATATGTAATAATATGTAGATGTTAACAAGGAGTAGATCATTGAAGAAAGGCGAAGTGGACATATGAGTTGGCAATGGAGCAAGAGTTGCGACATTAACTGTAGGAACTTGTAGTTTAACTTTGCCTTCTGGCCTTGTATTAGAACTTGATAATTGTTATTATATTCATTTTATTACAAGAAACATCATTTCCATTTCTTATTTGGATTTGAATGGATTTGTCTTTGTAATTAAGGATAACAGTTGTTCTTTTTATAAAGATGATGTTTATTATGAATTTGGATTACTTACAAATGGTTTGTATGAGTTAGATCTTGAAAGGACAATTCTTAAAATAAAAAGTAAGAAAAGAAAATTAAGTAACCATACTCCATCTTATTTATGACATTGTAGGTTAGGTCATATCAATGAAACTAGAATTACAAAATTACATGAAGAAGGATATTTGGATCCTTTTGATTATGAATCATATGAAATTTGTGAATCTTGTTTATTAGGAAAGATGACCAAACTACCCTTTAAGGGAAAGGGACTATTAGCATAACTCAACATCTTGGCATGATTTGTGGGACCCAACAGAGTGATAAGGCAGCCTCCAATTACTGAAGAGATAAGGATGATAAATCCCTCAAATCATGCTATATTGATGGAGAGACGTTGAAGGATGAATGAGTCACAGTGAAAACAAATTCAACCCAAAATGATGGTTCAACAAGATAAAAAAACTCCAATAAAGTCAGACGAGCACAACAGCTTAATCTAAGATTTTGGGAAGATTGCATCATAATGTGCTCTGCTTCTAAATAGGTAGAATTTGAAATATGCTTGTCCGACTTTATTGGAGTTTTCTTATCTTGTTGAACTACCATTTTGGGTTGAATTTGTTGTCACTGTGACTCCTTCCTCCTTCAACGTCTCTCCATCAGTATAGCATGATTTAAGGGATTTATCATCCTTATCTCTTCTGTAATTAGAGGCTGCCTTATTACTCTGTTTGGTCCCACAAATCATGCCAAGCTGCTGAGTTATGCTAATAGGGACAACGTGCTAGTGAGTTACTAGAATTAATATATTCAGATGTATGTGGGCCTATGTCCACAAATGCTAAAGGTAAATTATCGTATTTCATTACGTTCACAAATGACCATTCTAGATATTGTTATGTGTACTTAATGAAACAAAAGTTTGAATCATTTGAAAAGTTCAAATAATTTAGACTAGAGGTAGAGAAACAAACTGGCAAAAGTATTCAGACACTTGGATCAGATTGAGATGGTGAATACTTAGACCACGAGTTTCTTGGTTAGTTAAAAGAGAATGAGATTCTCTCATAATGGTCTCCTCCTACAACTCCACAATATAATGGAGTTTTTGAGAGGAGACATCGTACACTATTAGATATGGTACATTCCATCATGAGTCATGCAGTCCTTCCTATGTCCTTTTGGGGATATGCAATTGAAACTGCCATATATCTTCTAAATAGAGTTCCATCTAAATCGGTTGATAAGACACCATATGAGATATGGACTGGTAGAATACCTGGATTATCACACTTAAAGATTTGGGGATGTGAAGCTTATGTGAAGCATGCTATATCTGATAAACTTCAAGCGAAATCAGATAAGTGCAAATTTGTGGGGTATTCGAAAGAGAGTTTTGGTTATCAAATTTATCATCCTATTGAGCAAAAGGAATTTGTCTTAAGACATGCTACTTTCTTAGAAAGATAATTTATTCTCAAAGAAAGTAGTGGGAGTGAGGTTGAACTTAGAGAAGTTCAAGAGCCACAAATTCACATCAAAATGGAACAAGAACCTCAAGTTGATACATATGATGTACAATTGAGAATTCAAGAGACACGTAGTCTGTGATGAACTAGTAGGATACATCGTCCTCCCATTAGATTAGATTTACATATTGAGCAGGGAAAAGGTAATGTATCACGCATATATGATGCGCCTACTACTTTTAAAGAAGCAATGTCTGATATTGATTCTTTAAAATGACAAGAAGCTATGAGATCTGAAATAGAATCCATGTATATTAACTAAGTATGGACTTTGGTTAATGCACCCACTGGTGTTGTACCTATTGGATGCAAGTGAGTTTTTAAGAGAAAAACTGACATGGATGGTAATGTACATAAGTACAAAGCAAGGTTAGTGGCTAAAGGTTACAAACAAAAACAAGGAGTTGATTTTGATGAAACCTTTTCGCCAGTAGCTATTCTAAAATCCATCAAGATCTTGTTAGCCATAGCAGAATATCATGATTATGAAATCTAGCAGATGGATGTCAAAACTGCATTTCTCAATAGGAATTTACAGGAGGATGTGTATATGATACAACCTTAAGGTTTTGAATTCAAAAGATTTTCTAATCAAGTATGCAAGTTGCAAAGGTCCATTTATGGACCTAAGCAAGCGTCACGGAGTTGGAACATCCGTTTTGATGAGACAATCAAAGAGTTTGATTTTATCGAAAATAGATATGAACCATGTGTCTATAAGAAGGTTAGTGGGAGTGCAATCGTTTTCTAGGTACTATATGTGGATGACATATTGCTCATTGGAAACGGCATACCTATGGTACAGTCTGTAAAGATCTGGTTATCCAAAACTTCTCTATAAAGGATATGGGAGAAGCAGCTTATATTCTAGGAATAAAGATCTATAGAGATAGATCAAAAGGTTGCTTGGATTGTCTCAATCCACGTACATAGATAAAGTGCTAAAGAGGTTTAGCATGGAGAATTCCAAGAGGGGATTCTTACCCATATCACATGGGATTTCTCTCTCATAGAGTATGTTTCCAAAGACATAAAAAGAGAGAGATAAAATGGATTGTATTCCATATGCTTCGACAATTGGATCAATTATGTATGCGATGCTAAGTACTAGACCAGATGTTTCAACATAATAAGCAGGTTTCAGTCTAATCTTGATGAGGGTCACTGGACGGCTGTGAAAAATATTTTAAAGTACTTAAGAAGAACTAAAGATATCTTCTTGGTCTATGGAGGAGATGAACTGAGAGTTCAAGGATATTCATATGCTAGTTTCCAGTCATATCACGATAATAGTAAATCACAGTCAAGGTACATCTTCATTCTAAATGGTAGTGCCGTAAGTTAGAAGAGTTCCAAACAACCAACTATTGTAGATTCAAGGCGGCAAAGGAAGCAGTTTGGATCAAAAAGTTTATCACTGAACTTGGAGTGGTTCCTAGCCTATAGTATTGTATTGTGACAACAACGGTGCTATTGGGTAAGCAAAGAACCCAGGTCTCATCTAAACATGTAGTTAGGAAGTTTCACTGGATCAGGGAGATAGTGGAGCGGAAAGATATAGTATTGGAGCGAGTTCCCACTGAAGAGAATATAACAGATCCTTTTACTAAGTCATTGTCTCAAAAAAGACATGATCGACATATGAATGGATATGGTATTAAATTTATAAGGGATTGACTTTAGTGCAAGTGTGTAATTGTTAGCTTATGCCCTGATAGCCAATTAATTGGATGCAAATTAATGTATGACATTATTTTGAATTAATGAAAAGGCTTTATTTATCTTTATGTATTAATTTAATTAATATTTTATGTTTTAATAGTAAAGGTAAAATCCTTGGAATAATTACTGTGTAATTGAAATTATGATGAGATCATAATTATAAGATTCAATTTATACTTATGTATTATTTCTAAATGTTCCTAGTTGTAGTTTCATCAAGATGGGATATTGTTGGAACGGTAAAACTAGCACACGTTATGTTTCTTTCTTATGAAAAAGTGATTGATCTCATAAATTAAAGTATAGAGACGCTTACACTAATGTGTGGGTGATTATTAGAGAATAAGTCACTGAATTGACCTGATTATAAGAATTCCGGATGGAATATTACTCATGTGTCTATGGATTATCTCATAATGATGGTTGTATAATTGATCCTTAGACTTGAGATTACCAATGTATCTCGTGTGGGAATTACTGTATTTTAATGCTACTTATGAATCGTCCTAGGATAATTCAGTCGGTAGTAATTGGATACAGTACGAACCATATGTAGATAGTTGAGTAAGTTAATATAAGATTCGTCACTCTAAAGTAATTAGAAAGAATATTCTACTGTTCTTGATTAGTAATGATTTATGGTATTCTCTGGCCAGAGTGAATTGATATTTGAAAAAGGTGTTTTCAGATTTCAATTATAAATAAATTACTAATTAGCAAGAACGAATATGATTGGATGCTAAGAGTAGACACTATATCTATACTTTGTCTAGTTAGAATATTGAATGATGAAAGGATTAAATTATACATCATAGCCATGCATGAACAGGTTAAGTCAATCACTTTGGCATTCTTAATATTTGGGTAATTATGGCATGTTGCTAGACGTCAATCATGATTTATGATTATAAATTGTTTAATTGGAGACTTAAAGATAAATTAAAAGAAGTTTTAATTTATCTAATTTTAATTCTTTTAATTTATCTAATTTTAATTATGAATTAGAATTGTAATTTATAATCATTGCCAAATTATTAAGAACCTAATGGGTTACACATTAAAGATCAATTTGTGAAAGAAAAATCAATTTAATTAAGTTGGACTTAATTATAAAGTTTGAGAAACTTTGGGATCAAATATGATATATTTGATTTTATTAAAAATAAATTAATTAGAATTAGAATTAGATTTTAATTATAATTAAAAATTAATTTTAATAAAAGTACCTTATGATTTTTTTATTTAAAAAGGGAAGAATAATAGAGAAGCTATCACTTTTTTGTCTTCTTTCTCTCAAATCAGTCTTGAGAATTGCTTTGTGGATATCATCAGAGACTGGACATTTGAACAACTCGTGAATTATCAATCAGAAATAGTTTCAAAGTGTTTTTTTTCAATTGGAAAACGAACAGAGTATGCTTTTTAATACATTTTCATTTTATCTAATTTTATTCAATTATCGGGATCCATTTGAAATCTGTAAAAAATTATTTATTTTTTCGTTGCGTCCGTAATTTGATCACAGATTAATTCCATTATAACCATCTTCATTAAGCTTATTCTCTCTTCAGACTTATTCTCTAATCTGACGTATGGTACTCTGAAGCTAAGTCTCTTTTGCAGGCAATGGGGTTTCAAGTGAGAATCGCAAGCACTAAACAACTGGTCTTTGGTACTTCCTCGCAAGCAGAAGGTCTTCCCAATGACTTAAGATCAACTCCAGTGAGAGTGATGCTTAATAAACTACTTGTCTTCTTCAACAAAATAAGTTCAACACGCTGTACTGATATAAAAATTTGGGGTAAATATATCGGGACCCTTGTAATTTTTTTTAATATTTTAAAAATTATTATTTGCCTTATTATAATATTATATTAAATTTTAATATGATATCATTTTAAAATTATGAATAAAAATATAATAGAACGATTTATATAATAAATAAATAAATAATTTTTAAAATAGAATGATTAAAATATAAAATATCAAATTAAAAGTAATTCAACATTATAAACTTTTAAAAAATTTATGCCAACATAAATAACTAACTAGTAATGATTAAAAAATTCAACCGATTCTATTGATTTAATCATAAAAAAATCTTAAACCGTCCAACTTTTCAATTTGATTTTTAATTTTCTTATTTGTTTTATTTTAATAACTTTTATTGTTAAAAATCGATTAATTTATTAATTAATCAATCAATTTTTGTAAATTAATAAGATCTTATAAATTAAAATAAATCAATTAATTTTCATTTAACAATTTTTTGAATTAAACTTCAAATTCTTATACGAGTAACAACAATATCTTTCAATTATATTTCAAATTCTTTAATTTTATTTAATTTTTAGTAAGTTTTATGACAATTTAATATCAATTGAACATTTTAAATATTAAACTTTTTGTCTTATCGGCTTAATCTAACATTGCTAACAAGAAGCGGGGGAAAAAAAACTTCAACC
>JAOQMS010000001.1:28886822-28897499 GCA_027563885.1 Erythroxylum longipes | reverse complement strand
GTCATGAGTTAATGAGAGTGATAGAAGATATGGGACTCACTATTCTTCACCTACCATTTACATACTTGAGGGTTCCAATCTCTACTAATAAGCTCAAGGAAGCTGAATGCAAGCCCCTTATTGACAAGGTGAATAGAAGAATCTCTAAATGGAGCAACAAACTCTTGTCATATAGAGGTAGAATGCAATTAGTCATCTCTATTCTTAACAATCTACATGTTTATTGGTTATCGCACTTAGCTATTACTAAAGGAGTTCTAAAGAAAATAGACATAAGCATTAGAGATTTCATTTGGAATGGGCAGAATTCTGATGTTGAGAAAAATGCTAAAGTGAAATGGAGTGTCATATGTCTTCCTAAGTAGAATAGGGATTTAGGAATCAACTCATCTAACAGAATGAACAAAATTCTATTAACTAAAAAATTGTGGAGCATTTGATATGATAAGGAGAGCTTATGGGTAAGGTGGGTTCACATGTGCCACATTAGACAGAAAAACCTTTGGTCTATTTCTCATAAACTAGCTCATACCTTTCGACAGATTTTGCACACAAGATCATTCATGCACCCTCACATTTAGCGATACATTTGTAATGGGGTAAGCACTTCTTTTTGGTTTGATCATCGGCATGAATTGGGCCTCCTCTGTAATACTCCACTCTTTCCTGTGTTAAGAGGTTCTACTCCAGAACTCAAAACAATAGATAGCATTGGCTTTTCCACAGAAGCAGAAGAATTGGAATGATTGTAGAACACTGGCCTACATATCTTTTAGACTAGGCCAAAGAGGATGTAATCAGATGGGAACTTCACAAGTCTCATGTATTTACTACTCAATCCTACAAGCAATTATTACTGGGTCCTATAGTCAAATTCCCTTTCCACACTCTCATATGGAGCTCAGGTATATTACCAACTCATTCTTTTATCTTATGGTTAACTACACTACACTTATTAGGAACCAGAGATAGGATTAATTTTCAAACTCTTAACCCAAGTTGCCCTTTATGTTCCAAAGTGAATGAAACACCAGATCACATATTATTTGAGTGCTTTTATAATAAGCCAATAAAAGATGCATTTCTTAACCTTTTTAGACTACAAAACCAAAATCTTAGCTGGATATATTGTTTATCTTGGGCCAATGAGTTAAGTTGGACCAACAGGGAGGATCAAAAGGTCTTCAAAATGGGCTTTGCTATGTTAGTGCATTATATATAGAGGATGAGAAATACTAGAATCTTTGGTAAGGCAGAAGAGTTCAAGAAGTATGGATGGATATAATTTTACTTCAAACTAAGAATGGCAGTCATGGTTAGTATTGATCAACAATGCATTTCTAATTATATTAAGGTGTATAATTGCATGCTACTTTTGATTTTCAAGTTACCATAGTTACTTGTTTTTTTTGTAATAGTTCCTCTCCATAGAGTTGTAACTTTGAACTGTCTGTAATTTGTTAATGGGCATTTTATATTGATTTTAGATTTATAATTTGCTAAATCCTTGTACATTTAGTGTTTAATTATACTAACTAAGAGTTATTTGTTGTAATTTCAGGCACACATTTAAAAAAAAAGAAAAAAAGTTAACTTTTTTTAGTGGCCACAAACGTTAACGTTTTGGCCAAGAGACGAATGAGAAATGTGCATCAAAAAGAAAAGCAATAGCTAGCGTGACTAAAAGTTTAAAAGGAATGAGAAGAGTGGGACAAAAGGTTTAATGGAACAACAGCATGAAAGTGGTGATTATTTTGATAGGGTGGACCAAAACCATCAAAAAGACATTCAATACATAAAAACAAAAGAAGATAGTGGCTGGCAGCAAAGGATTGAAAAAAAATGCAAGAGTTAGACATGACTGTGCATGTGAAGGACGTTCGATGGGACCAAAGGACCAAATACTCTTAGAAAATCATTCAATAAAGATAGCAGTTGGCGGCTAGACAACGTGAAAAATAGAAAAAGAAGCGTGAGTAGCATTAATAAAAAAATTAACAAATAGAAACAAGAACCATTGGCGGCGCAGAAAGTGAAGGCTGATTAAACGTGATTATAGGCATGAAGAAAGGAGCAACTAGTGGTATAGATTAAATATGTTAGCTAGAGGAGACCAAAGGAGACGTTGGCAGCTTGTGGAAGCAGCTGGTTGCATAGGAGATAAAATGCAAGCAGCTAGTGGAGACTCACACGTTGGCAGCTAGTGGACGCAAGCAGCTGGAGGAAGTTGAAGCAGCTAGTGGCGTTAATAAGTTGAAGCAGCTAGGACCAAAGGAGACACACAAAAATTAAACAGGAGGTGGCAAGCAACGAGGGAAGCAAAACGTTGCAGCTTGGGAGAGAAAGACGTGAGCTGGTGGAGAGAAAAACATTGAAACTGGTGGAGAAATAATAACGTGAGTAGCTGGCGCTTTATCCACTTACACATGTTGAAGGCAGCTGGTGGCAAGAAAATAACAAAGATAGCTAGTGCGTAAAGGGGACTAGCGTGGAAGAAAAATAATAGGGAAAAGTAGTGGCTGTTTTGAAAAGAACATGGTGGCTGCATTGAAAACCAGGAAGAAAAGAGATAGACGTGAACAGTGACAGGTGCACACTTCTTGGACAGCAGCAACCAATTGGGTGTTTTTTATTTGTTTTTGTTTCTTAACTTATTTTAATTTCATATTTATTTTAATTGTGTGGATTTAACTTGAATTGTTGTTTGTCCTCAAGCAACTTAATTTCCACCTTTTTTGAATGAATTCGTTACTTACTTTTCAAAAAAAACATATTTAACAAAGCTCGATCTGACCAGTTATAATATTACAAATCCTTTAATTCAACTTGTAGAGAGCTAAGGTTTGCATATTATTATTATTATTTATTTCACTAAATTAAAAATATAAGAGAAGAATATAAGAGAAGAACAATTTCACTAAATTAAAAAAATCACTCTTTCTTTATAAATAAATTATCATTCTTTCTTTCACTTTTTTTCTTTCGTTTCCTCACTCTCAACATTACCTAATTAGTTTTTCTTTTTTTTTTCTTTCCTCCTCTCTTTCAATTTGATGACCATAAACGCTTTTTCTCTTTGAGTCTCCAATTCACACTTTTTTAATGTACACATCAAGTAATAATAATAATAATATAATTTTACTTTTCTAATTTGAAAAGTCAATTTCTGAAAATTTAAAAGTAAAGCAGTATTATTCTATATTCTTTTTAATTTCTTTTCGCGACTTAACCCGGAAAGGTTTTGAAATTCAAAATCAAATAGAAGCAAACATGGCTAATTTTGGGCAATTATTCCTTTAAAACAATAGTTTCTGACTTTGAGGAATAATTATGTCCGCAAAACATTGTAAACAATGATTAGAATTTTCCTCCAAATCCGCTCATAAAAATTGCTACATGGTCTCTTAGTAACATATTCAATTATTTATACGCATGACAAAAGGGCCAGACCTCGGTCTAACCTGAAATAGTTCGTACAAAATATCATTTTATCTTAAACCGGATCAAATCAAGCCTGGCTGACTTTGACTCAATGTCATCCCTAAGTACTTCAATTAGGTAGATTCTCTCTTTTTAAAAATGATAATGTATTTTTTTAGTTAGAATCCAACTTTAGATTCTATTAAACTTAAGTTAAATAATAGTTTTTAAAAAAAATTAAAGGTAATATATTACTAATATGTACAATCCTATTTCAAGGATAATTACAAAAAATTACAACCACTCTTCACCGACTAACAACAAATAGCCAATAACAACATTAACCTAGCTAAATTAACCAATTGGCTCTAAATTCTTGTCTAATGACTTCGTGCATCCCTTTAGCTATGATTATCTTCCTAATCAAATTAACAATAGTAGCTATGAGTTCATACTTAGGTTGATAATGTATTTTTTTAGTTAGAGTCCAATTTCGAATCAACGAAATCAATTTTGAATCAACTGCTTAATGTTCAATCCATCAACTATTATGAACACATCCAATCAATGGGATGTGTCAATCAAAATCAAAATTTTAAAATTTGTCTTCTTATCATGGAAATTTACCACAGAGACATTGACAAAAAGAAGCCGTGCACGCGTAGGTGATGGATGAAAATTTGAAGTTTCAAAGTAATTTTCAAACTGATCGAAGCCACTTATCTTCAATCTTTTGACCTTTTTCTTTCACTCCAATTCATAGTCAAACAACTTCTTAATCTTCAATCCATCAATTAATTTGAGCACATCCAATCAATTGCGTGTGTAGATCAAAATCAAAATCAAAATTTCAAATTTTTATTCTTAAATGCTATCATGGAAATTTACCATTTGCAGAAGAAATTGAAGAAAAGAAATCATGGCAAACGTGTAATAGGAGGAAAAAATGACGTGGATTGATAGAATTAGTACATATAGAAAATGTCGAAATTATTATAGTTATTATAATACAGTAAGCCAATGTTCTCTCTATGCCTTTTAGTTATGTCGTTATAGTTGATAAAACAAACACGTAAGAGGGTCATTAACTTTGAGGGCTTTCGGCGTGATCGTGGAAATTGGAATTTGTCAAGGCGGCTGTTGAACGAATCTGCAAACAAACAAACAAAACTATGGATTCCGTACGATAATACGCAAAAGACTGACGTACAAGGAAGGTACTTTGAAAATTATTCTTAATAATAATTTAATTATTTTTTATTAGTCACGATATTCTTGGATTCATTGAATCTTGAATTTTAAGTTTAATTTCATATTAAAAAACTCTTCTTTTATTTTTTTGTAAAAATAACTTTTTACTTTTTACTTTTATTCCAATCCATTTATAAGGAAGATATTTCATAAATGTGCATGAAAGTTAAAAGATAGTTGGATCTCTTTTTAAAAATAATAATGAATCAAGTTAAACTAAAATATTTTTTTTGTTTGAATCCAACTTTAGATTCTATTAAACTTAAGTAGCAGAATAAAATATCGTTTTAAAAATAAAACATAATTAAAAAATAGTAAAATTAATTTTAAAAATTAGTCTAATAACTTCTTAATCTTCAATTCAATTCGTATAATAAACAAATCCTAGTTAAATAAAAACAGTAGGAACCTGTCAAACGATAAAGTTTTTTTAAACAACAAGAACTTGTCAGGTAATAGGAGTCTTTTGTGATATAGGACCCTGCTTAAATGAAGGGAGTCTACTGAATAAAAAATTCTATTAAAACAATTTTAAAACAGAAGACACCTGTTAAAAATGAAAGGAACCTCTTGCAAGTTAAAACAGAAGGAGTCTTTTGTTAAAAGACAACACACACACAATATAATGCTGAAATTTAAAAGTTAAAGAGAGAGATAGAAGAAAGATGTGGTCAATTTATACTGGTTCGACTTACAACTCAAGCCTACGTCTAGTCCCCAAATATCTAACTTGAGTGTTTCACTATAAAACTGAGAATTAAATTTGACGAGCCTCTTTAAGCTTTCAAGTATAAATTTTTCAAGGTTCTCCAACCTTCTACACTCGAGGTGTATAATAAGCTTTTAAAAAGTTCACAGAAAAACAAAATAACAATTTCTCTCTTGATAGAGTGATTTCATTTTCTAAAGCATAATAGTAATGATATGATTTTCAAGAGTATAGATGTTGCTCAAAATGTTTCGACAGTCTGAATATGTTCGTTCTCTTTATAACTGTTGTCGCTCTTTCTTAAATAATAATTTCTTCAACTAGCCATTGCTTCACTCCCATCTTTAGTCAATTGGATGGGTTTAACTCTGAATAACTTCGATGTCATCTTTTCCAAAAATCTTCTGGTAATTACAGAGCTAATATATGACTTTCATAATTAGTAGGATCCTTTAGTATAAACAATTTCTAATAAGATAAGTTCATAAGGAAAGTTCATGCAAGAGAAAACGTATTTATTATAATTTTATTTCCTTTTGAGAATAAGATCATTAATTATACAAAGAAATAAATCCAATTTCAATTTTAAAATATTATACAGTTATCTTCAAATTTGTTAAATATAAACCTTAACTATCAAAGAGACAAAAAAAGGTGTTTGTTTTATCACCTTTACAGAGGATTCTCTAAAGTTGGCATTTTAGTTTGGTCTGACCCAAAATTAAGAAGTAAATCTTAAATTAATTGAGATTTAAATTTTGGATTTTAGATTCAAAAGGCTTAATACAAGTATGACTTGAAATCCAAAAAAAAACTAAAAACTTCATTTGACAGGTTTCCGATCAAGCTTCAAGGTCTTTTTTTCTCTCGATAATTTAAATTCAAATCTTAACATTTTGTAGACAATTTCAACCTAATTAAATTTTATTTCGAACTCGAATTTATTTTAAAAATAAATTCGATAACTCATTAGAATGCTAAAAAAGTCGAACTTATTTAAAAAAATCTATAAGTCATTAAAATGCTAAGAAACCCTTCATTTAACTTCATGGCACAAGTATATAAATATATATAATTATTATTAAATTATTTTTTTGTTTTTCTATTTTGAAAAGTCAAAGTATGAAAATTTTTAAGTAAAGCAATATTATTCCATGTTTTCATAACTTAAAAATAAAAGGGTCTAAAATCCAATATGAAATATAAAAAAAATCTAGTTAATTTTGGGATCAGCAGTTTCTGAGTCTGAAGAATGATCACGCCTGCAAAACATTGCGAACAATAATGAGAATTTTCCTTCATTCTGCTCATTAAAATTGTTACATAATCTTTAGATAACATATTCAATTATTTATATATTTTATAGGAATGATAAAAGAGTCCGACCGGCTCAACCAGAAACAGTTTGTGTAAAATAATATTGCCTTATCTCAATTGCAATCAAATCAAGCCCGACCCAATTTACTGAATTTTCCTTCATTCTGCGCATTAAAATTGTTACATAATCTTTAGATAACATATTCAATTATTTATATTTTATAGGAATGACAAAAGAGTCCGACCAGCTCAATCCAAAACGGTTTGTGTAAAATAATATTGCTTTATCTCAATTGTGATCAAATCAAGCCCGACCCGATTTATTGACATTTATATATTAGCTATAAGAAAATATAGCTAATTTTGGGCGATTATTCCTTTGAAACAGCAGAAAATATACCTAAAAGAAATGAACCTTTTTCCCGGATCCTCCGTCATTCCTTTGAAATAGCAGTTTCTGAGTCTGAAGAATAATCATGCCTGCAAAACATTATGAACAATAATCAGAATTTTTCTCCAATTCTGCTCATAAAAATTGTTACATGGTCTTTTGATAACATATTCAATTATTTATAGGAATGACAAAAGCGTACGATCGGCCCAACCCAAAACAGCTTGTGCAAAACAGTATCGTTTTATCTCAAACTCGTGAGGATTAGACCCGACCCGATTTACTGTCATCCCCGGTTAATTCAACTTACCTTATTTTGCGTGCGAGTTGGTAAATGCCTGTACCAGCCATTGAAAGATTTACGCTAAACAGATTCCAGTTTCTCTGTTGTCCAAGGTGAATGATGAAGATGATCAAATTAGAAGGAAAAAACATGAAGAAGAAGATTAAATACAGACCACAATTGCTTCACGCAGAGCACAGTTTTCGCATCTACTCACCGGTGTGATTACCATGCCATATCGTGACCATATAAGTCCAGTACATGCAACCACTGGACATCAAGAAAATGAGGAGTTCTGAAACAATTAATCTGCATAGTTCTAAATTCCAGCGACAGACCGGATTTCCCGGCGATCGCAGTATAACCCGTAATCCGCAATTTAAAACTTTCCAATCTGATATACAATAAGAATTAGCAGGCTAATCGAAGAACACATACCAATCTGCTGAGGATATGAAATTTTCTCCGGTGGCTTAGCAGAGTCTGCAATATTAGCAATGCTTATTCCCCATTTAAAGGTCGGTGCCCAGAAATGAACTGCAGAGAACAGTTGCAGTAGCCATTTTTAGCCATTAGTAATTAAGAAAGTGGTTTGATCAGTTCTTCATCCAATAATTTGTAGCTTTAATGATCAAGTAGAGACATCTCAAGTTCCAGTAAAAAGAAGTGAAAAAAAAACCATTAAAAAACTAGAGTTTATTGAAATACAAGATCAAAAGGCAAGTTTCAGAGATAAAAGAAATGAACTATTTTCCCAGATCCTCCATCGATCTTCTGAATCTATAAATCTAATATTATTAACCAAAAAAAAAGTCAAAGACTCAAGCTTTACACAAAAACAGAATTGCCCAGAAGCAGATTATCAGCAAAATGGATCAAATTCACAGATTAAAGCATAGAACAAAGTTGTAATCAACAAGAAAGAAGAAGAAAAGGGAACAAGTAAGAAGCCATAGATTGGAGTGGAGATGGCAAGGAGACAAAATCATGAGATGTTTCGTTCCACATGTGTCGGAGCTAACAAACATAAAAGGGGTAGACAACATTAACTGGTTTTGGGTCCAGCAGGATGATTCCAAAAAGCTTGGAGCTTGGAAGTCGCCATATTGTTTCTCTGTTTGATCAACGCTCTTTTTTGTTCATCTATTTGACCAAATCCGACAACCCTGTTTCTAATCAGACATTTTGGATAAAAGAAGGAACAGAATCTTGACGATCATCACCAATAGCATCACGCCACGTACCAGAACCAATTCGCGTTGACTTCTCTGTTCCCAACTCTTGGTAAACAGTAACTGGAAAAGATTTTGTGACTTGGTGGTCACAAAAAAATATTTTAATGAAATTAAATTCATAAATAAACGTATCACTATAATTAGTTATTTAATAATAATAAATTAATAACCACTGAATGAACTAAAATTTAATAATAATTACAAACCCAAAGAAAATCAACTAGATTTGATGTTGTTCAAGTAAATGTTTTATTATTTCTCTTTGAATAATTTTTAATTTTGTACTTAAATTTAAGTTTAATTTAATAAATTTAAGCTCAAATTTGAGTTTTATTACAATAAAATGATTAAATTTTCGGTTCATATTTTATTAAATATGATTTGATTTATTAATTTTGATCAAATTATATTAAATTCAATTATGATTTTTTATTATTAATCAATTCTAAAAATTTTATTAATTTGAAATTGGATTTCAAACAAATCTAAATAACCGAACCTAAATTGGAGCTCTATTTAATTAAGTCCAATTAGAATGATAAGAATTCACTAAATTTTAATAAAAATAAATATATTTGAAACGTATAAATGAAATAAATAAAATAGTTCTTTGTTCTATTCATATAATAAGCTTGGAACCTAATCGATGACCTGAAGCTCTAGTCTCCAGTCCGACCCAAATCAAACTCAAACTAAATATATTTTTAATTTTTACAAATAAAAGCGAAAATTTTATTCAAAACGTCTTTTCATTTGAAAATTTCAGATTTTATATCGAACGAAATCCCCTCAACTTCAAGTTGGACTATGTCGACGATCCCTGATCTTTTGTTCCACAGTGAAGTCACATAGTTTAAAACATCAAGGTTGTCGAGATCGATGATATTTGGCTTCATCTATGAACAATAAGTAAAAATGAAATTAGCTTTAAATAAGTAAAACAATATTGCATATAATAAAATAAAATAAAAATTTACTGAAACTTTATCCAAAGCATTCAACAGGTTGTCTTCTTTCAACAGCTTGGAATGCTTTAGGCAAGGTAATTCAGTTCTAGCAATTGCCCCCAACTCACTAGACAAATTTGCTTGTTGAATCTTGTCTAGAGGATGACCTTGTGAGGTATCAATATATACATACAACTTACTATTCATTGCAACATTTATTCGTTGCAACTCACAACTTTTAGTTATACCTCTACCTATTTTTCTGTCATTGATATTAAAATTTGACAACAAATAAATAACGATAAGAAAATACACATTAAACTTGTAAATATATATTTGAGCATAATTATATTTGTAGGTGTTAAAGATTAACAAACCTACAAATCCCTCTGTACTAGTTGAGGCAGATGGAGGTTCTAGGATTTGATTGATCTGGTTGGTGTAGGGGAGGACCAATTTCGATACTTGCCACCTTCTTCACTTTGTTGGTACCAGGTGTCATTATATTAGATATCTACAACTCAAACATCAACAATCTGCATTAACATAACTCAAATATCAACAATACGCATTAACATAACTCAAACATCAATAATACACATTAACAGAAAAGTTACCAACATTACGGTTCAAACAATATAAACAACACTTTTAGTACCTTCAATTATCATGTTTTAAGATCTTCAAAATCATCATCATTAATTACATTATGATTCGATTCTTTATTGCTATTATATTCAACCAAAGTATCATCATTTTCATATAATTCATCCTCAATTGTTTAGCCCTTTAGCAACGATCTCGTGGAATCGTCGCTAAAGGTACATATTTGGCAACGAATTTAAAAAATCATGGCCAATTCTTTTCATATATATAGATTTTTATATTTGGCAATTTTTTGTAATATATCATTTCTATAAAATAGTATATAATTTATATATAACAAATAGAGGTTAGTGGCACCACATAAAATTTTCAAATCATATATTTTAAAAGAGATTAATAAAATTCTAAATTTATGTCATATAAATTGATTTTTTGTTTGTAGTTTTATAAATTGGAAGAAATGACATTGTTGTTAACTAAATTTATTTTTAGACTTACAATCATTGTCAATAATATTA
>JAOQMS010000001.1:28873271-28886722 GCA_027563885.1 Erythroxylum longipes | reverse complement strand
TTGAGTTGATTCTGTGATACATGGAAGGAATCAGGTTATATAACTTGTGACCGCCATGATCCCATCAGCTTAATTCAGTTAAGGATGACTTGATCGATTCCATGTATTGTGTGCACTTAAAGTTGTTGGATCATCAACCAAAATGGCACGACTATGGCCTGGGTCCTGTCATCTTGCCTCTTTTTGTCACGATTGTAGCCTGTTATGCTATGATCATGGGCTATGTTTTTGTCTTGAAACTCTTCAAACTTCCCCATTCTTTGTCGTTTACCCTGAAGCACTAACAAACACATCAAGGTACCTGAAAAATGTAACATTTAAGCTCAAAGTCTTATAACTCACCCATAAAAACAATTAAACACATAAAGTAACACAGTTAACAACTAAACACACACTAAACACTCAAATTAACACTTAATACATAACAATTTAAACCTTAAAACCAAATGCAAATCACAACTATCACTTCCAACAACTTCTTGGCTTTAACTAAACTAGCAAAAGATACAGTGAACGAATCCCCAAATGCAGTATGGATCACTAAATAAGATGAACCGCCAGTATGAAAAGTTTCACCAAAGAAACAATTAGTATAGAACTTAAATAGCTAATTAAGTCAAATGGTATAATGAACCTAAAATTGAAAACATGCCTACCTAATTAATTAGACATAGTATTTGGAATCAACTATTGTTCTAAAGCATCTGATTTCCCTAATCCTGTACCAACCATCGAGACATTGTCACCACCTTCATTTTCATCTATGTTCTCTTGAAAGATTTTAGAAATTTTTACACAACACATAGTATATACAATCAAACGTTCATGTGATAGCTTCCTAACAGAAAATGAGATACAGATAATAAGGAAGAGAGGTAATTCGGAAGTCACAAAAAAATTTAAAGAAGAAGATTGGCAATGGAAGGCAAGGGTGATTAATGTTTGATGAGGAGAATTGTTCTACATCGATTTATTCTTTCATTAGGGAGAATTTTTCCATATTCCTCCCAGTAGAGCCCATTTCCACCATTGGAAACTAGTCACCACTTCAACATTCCTTGATGAATTAATGTTAACAGTTTTATTCTAAAAAGTCAATTTAGAATTAAATTATTATGTTTAGTTATATTCTTTTGGTAATCAAATGCCATAAATTCTCAAGGGTGGAATGAACTGATCCAAACTTGAATGGCAAAATGTTGAAAACAGAATGAAGTACATAAACATCCCTTCCTGAAGTTAAATACTCTCATAGACCTTTCATCAAACAATTAGTAGGCTTTCCTCAAAGAAGCATTGATGGTGGGAAAAAAACATCAAACCATATATAATCAACATAGAAACACAACTAACCATCTTCCAAACACAAGCACAAATAAAAACTTATACAACATCAGAAGAAAACAAAACCCATATAAACTCCAAAATGTAGTAGAAAAATAGAGACAATAAAAGGAGGGTTTTTGGAGGGTTTTTGAAAAAAAGAAACAGTATCAATAGAGGACACGACGCTTGTTCGAAGGCGACGATCACAATACAAGAGACAACAACCACAGAGGAGACCACGCTTTTTTGAAAACTTGATAGCTAACAAAAAAATGAAGACAACTTCATTTTTGTGTTTATAATAACCTAGTAGAAAATGACGTCATTTGTTGTTAAACAAAATGATGTCATTTTTTATTAATTTAGAAGAAATATACCATAAGGCGACGATTCAGATAATCATCGCTAAATGGTGGCCCATTATCATTTGGCTTGACCTTTGGTGACGAAATTATAGAGAATATATAAATTTTTTATAACAATACCAAATTTATATATAATAAATACAGAATTATGATTAAATAGACTAATATATTACATAAGTAAAATATGAGGAAATTTATCTATTATCTATGCATTAGTAAATCATTAAACTAGTTACAATTATTATCTATACATTCATATAACATTATATTAATTACCATATATAATTATATTTATTGCAATATAATTAAAAATAATTGCAATATAGTAAAAAATGGAAATGAATATTACATATTAATATCATATTTTTAAAAATCAAAATTAATATTATTGACAATGATTCTAAGTCTAAAAATAAATTTACTTAATTACAACAATGCCATTTCAAAAATTTATAAAACTAAAAATGCTAATTTATTTTTATTACATAAATTTATAATTTTAATAAATCACTTTTAAATATATGATTAGACAAGTTTATGTGGTTTCACAAAACTCAATTTATTATATATAAATTTTAAACCATTTTATAAAAATGAATTATCGCAAAAAATTTGGTAAATATAAAAATGTATATTTATATATAATATTGGCAATGATTTATAAAATCATCATCAAATGTCAAAGAATTGGGGACGATAACCTTAAATCGTTGTCAATTGTTTAACATTTGGCAGGGATTGTTTAACATTTAGTGACGTTTTCCCTAAATGTCGTCAAATGTTAAACAATTCCTACCAAATGTTAAACAATTGGCGACGATAACCTTAAATCATTGCTAATTGTTTAACATTCGATGAGGATTGTTAACATTTGGCAACGTTTTTTGTAATTGTCGCCAAATGTTTCAACTTTTAAAAAAATAACAGGTAACCAATTTCATTTGTTCAACAACAAATGACGTCATTTTTCCATTCATTTTAAATTAAAAAACAAAGCAGAACCCCTCCTCTCCCATTTCATTTCTGTCTTCTTCACTTTTGCCTTTGTGCTTCTGTTCTTCCACGTCATTGTTGTCTTCTTCAATTCTTCGTCGTCGTCTCTTTGTATTGGTTGGTTAAGGTAAGTGCTAGGTATATTTGGGTGTTGTCTTCTAGTATTGGCATTAAGTGTTAGGTTTATTTATTCCTCTATGTTTTTGTTTTGTTTGTGTGTGTTGTGTTCTACCCATGTGTGTTTTGGTTATGTTGATGCAATGAATGTGTGCAAGAATACTTAGAGATGGGTAATATGTGTAGAATGGGTTGCTTGAAGCTGAATATAGGTTATGAACTTTGTTTTACTACTGCCTATAACATGTTCGACTAAAGTTCTCTTAGAGTTTTTTATAAGCAAACATATTAGTGATAGACTAGTATTGTTGGTACACCAGTATTGTTGAAAAATTATAAATTAATTATAATATGTTATTGTATATTTCACATTTCCCTCAAGTTAGAGCATTTATAAGACGCAACTTGGTGAAAAGAAAATGATGTTCTACTTGATTTAGGTCTTTGGCCATTATTTCTGCAAGTTGTAAATGTATTAGGATGTAGGAAGTATTAAAAAAAACTTCTTGTACCTTATTGTTGGTGAACTTACAATCAATATCAAGTTGTTTTATTCATTTATAGTAATAAGGATTTCTGGCACTTATTGTGCAACATTGTTTTCATAAAGGAGCTACTTTAATATATTTTCTCAACCTTCCTACCTAGGAGATGCTTTCATATATTGTCTCAACTAAATGAATATTTAATTTTAATTTATATGATACACCTTTTGGTTTTATATTCTTTATCCTTTCAGTTTAAGGTTCTTTATTTCTTCTAATGGCTTCATTGATTCGACACAGGGTCAATTTCACAATCAGTTCACTAACTTTCGTCATTTGTCGTCCGTCATCTCTAATTGTCTACCTGTCTAGGTAAGTCGTCAAACTTTTGTTTAATTTTTATGTTTTACTTTAATAGAGAAGAATATATGTTTAGGTTTTGCGTGAATGGAAGGAGAGCTTGGGATTTGTATGTGAACTTTAATTGATTAATCGAGAACTAGTAACATAAGAAATTCGTGTATAATTATAGACTATCAGAGGCATAATAAACCCCTAGGATGGTATATAGGTTGTTTGAATTCAAACTTCGTATATAAACTTGTATTGATTAATTAAGAACTAGTAACATAAGAAATTCACATATAATTATAGATGATCTGAGGAATACAATAAACCTCTAAGATGATATATAGGCTGAAAACCCATGATGTAGCTCTCACGAGGCTTAAAATTTAAATATTCCATGAGCCTAAGAGTCATAGCGAGAACAACCTTTCTCAATTCATGTGGTCTAATAATGCCATTTATCATTTTGTATATCAACTTGTGTTGATTTATCATTATGCTATATAGAACGAGGATTGTATTTAGTAATTTAGTTAAGTAATTTGAATTGTATAGCTAGATGGACAAAAGTTGGATGACTCATCAAAATTGGTCCACTCAATACATAGGAATTAAGAATTCCATGCAATTTGTAAAAGATCAAATGGGTGTTGAATATTGTATTCGTTCTCTATGCATAGATTGCTTAAATGTCAACATTCAAAGTCAAGATGTGGTATATCATCACTTGCTAATCTGAGGCATAGATAAATTATGTACTCTATAGCTTTATCATGGAAAATGTTTAGAAGCAAGTTGTAGTAGAAGTGTAGATATAGGTGTTAATGATAGTAACAATAATGATGATGAAGATTATGATAGACGATGAGATAAGATGTTAGAGGATTATGGGAATTATATGGAGACTATGAATGAAACTGGTTTGCTTAACATAATTGTTAGTATTATAGAAGATAATTTAGGGAAGTTATTAAAAGTTGCTGAAGAAGAATTGTATCCAGGGTGCTTGAAATTCTCACAGTTATCTTTTGTTGTAACGTTGTTACATTTGAAGGTCTATAATAAATGGAGTAATAAGTCTTTTGACAAGTTAGTTGACTTACTCAATGATGCATTACCTGTTGGACACAAATTGCCCAAATCTTACTATGAAGCAAAGAAATTATTAAAGGACCTATATATATATATGTTTATAAGTATGATTGCGTTATATGTTAGAAGGACAGTAAAGATCTTGAAGAGCATCCCATTTGTGGTACATCAAAGGGGAAGGTGGAAATGGAAAAGGGAAAAAGATACCGAATAAAATCTTGAGATACTTCCTTATTAAACCAAGACTACAAAGGCTTTTTATGTCAAAAAAAACAACCATAGATATAAGGTGGCATAAAGAGAAACACATTGATGATAACATTATGCATCATCCATCAGACTCAATAGAATGGAAAGACTTTGATCGAAATTTTCCATAGTTTGCACAAGATTGTTGTAATATTTGTCTTGGTTTAGCCCCAAATGGATTTAATCCATTCGGTAATATGAGTACTTCTTACAGCACGTGGTCGATAATTCTAGTGTCATAAAATCTACTTTCATGGAAGTTTACGAAGGAGCCTTTTATGTTATTGTCTTTATTTATTCTAGGACCTACTGCTTATGGCAAGGATATCGATGTATACATGTAAACACTAATTGATGACTTAAACCATCTATAGGAGTTTAAATTAAAAACTTACAATGTTGTTGCAGGTGAACAATTTATAACTTATGCGGCTATTTTGTGGACTATAAATGATTTTTCAGCTTATATAAATTTGTTTAGATAGAGTACTAAAGGGTATATGGCATGTACTGCGTGTAACCATCAGACTCATTTAATGAGGCTACGAAGTAAAATATGTAATACGGGACATCGTTGTTACTTGGAATATGGGCATAGATTGTAAAGAAACAAATTGTTTAATGGAAAAGAAGAATTGGGTGAAGCACCTTTACACTTGTCTGGTGATGATGTGGTTTACCAACTATCACGTTTGGGTGACATTACTCTTGGAAAACGCCTAAGTAATAGAAAGAGAAAGCAAAGTGTCAATGAGCTTAATTGGAATAAAAAAGCATATTTTTAATTTTCCATATTGGAAGGAATTGCTATTGAGGCATAATCTTGATGTGATGCATATTGAAAAAATATTTGTGAGAATATTTTAGGAACTTTGATGGGAATTCATGGAAAATTGAAAGACACAATTAAGGTTATATTAAACTTAGAAGACATGAATATAAGAAAAGATTTTCATTTAAAAAGAAGAGATGATGGGTCATACATCATTCCACCTGCTTATTACAACATGTCGAAAAAGGAGAAGCTAACCTTTTTTCAATTTCTTAAATAAGTTAAGTTGCCTAATAGGTATGCATCTAATATAACGTGTTATGTCAACGTTAAATAAAGAAAAGTAGAGTGGTTGAAAAGTTATAATTGTTATGTACATATGCAATTATTACTTTCTATTAGAATATGTGGACATTTGCTAAGGAATGTGTCTATAACTTTGGGTCAATTGGGTGGGTTTTTTAAGTAATTATGTTGTAAGACACTGAAAGTAGAAGAGCTTGAGAAAATGGAAAAGACATACCTTTGATTCTGTGTAAGCTAGAACTGGTATTCCGCTACCTTTTTTATATATTATAGTGCATTTGACAATTCACTTACCATACAAGGCAAAACTTTGTGGACAGGTTCAATTTTGATGGATGTTCCCCATTGAAAGGTAATTTATATTAATTTCTACTTTTTTCTAAAGTTATTAGGTAATAACAATTATTAATGTTTTATATTTTGTTTAGGTTTTTATGCTCTCTTAAATGCTATGTATGTAATAGAGCTCGACTTAAAGATGGTGGCTTATCAGTTTTATTTAAAAAAGTAATTTAATAGATAAGAGTGTAACTTTGATTTTGATCAAGATGGTGGCTTGTTAGTTTTCTCCCAAGCTATAAGGCCAGTTGGTGTCAAAAAAATATGGATTTAACTAAAGAAAAACTTGAAAGTGGTTATTTGCACATTTGAACAATTACGAGGAAGCTAATATATATATATATATATATATATATATATTAGCTTCCTCGTAATTGTTCAAATGTGCAAATAACCACTTTCAAGTTTTTCTTTAGTTAAATCCATATTTTTTTGACACCAACTGGCCTTATAGCTTGGGAGAAAACTAACAAGCCACCATCTTGATCAAAATCAAAGTTACACTCTTATCTATTAAATTACTTTTTTAAATAAAACTGATAAGCCACCATCTTTAAGTCGAGCTCTATTACATACATAGCATTTAAGAGAGCATAAAAACCTAAACAAAATATAAAACATTAATAATTGTTATTACCTAATAACTTTAGAAAAAAGTAGAAATTAATATAAATTACCTTTCAATGGGGAACATCCATCAAAATTGAACCTGTCCACAAAGTTTTGCCTTGTATGGTAAGTGAATTGTCAAATGCACTATAATATATAAAAAAGGTAGCGGAATACCAGTTCTAGCTTACACAGAATCAAAGGTATGTCTTTTCCATTTTCTCAAGCTCTTCTACTTTCAGTGTCTTACAACATAATTACTTAAAAAACCCACCCAATTGACCCAAAGTTATAGACACATTCCTTAGCAAATGTCCACATATTCTAATAGAAAGTAATAATTGCATATGTACATAACAATTATAACTTTTCAACCACTCTACTTTTCTTTATTTAACGTTGACATAACACGTTATATTAGATGCATACCTATTAGGCAACTTAACTTATTTAAGAAATTGAAAAAAGGTTAGCTTCTCCTTTTTCGACATGTTGTAATAAGCAGGTGGAATGATGTATGACCCATCATCTCTTCTTTTTAAATGAAAATCTTTTCTTATATTCATGTCTTCTAAGTTTAATATAACCTTAATTGTGTCTTTCAATTTTCCATGAATTCCCATCAAAGTTCCTAAAATATTCTCACAAATATTTTTTCAATATGCATCACATCAAGATTATGCCTCAATAGCAATTCCTTCCAATATGGAAAATTAAAAATATGCTTTTTTATTCCAATTAAGCTCATTGACACTTTGCTTTCTCTTTCTATTACTTAGGCGTTTTCCAAGAGTAATGTCACCCAAACGTGATAGTTGGTAAACCACATCATCACCAGACAAGTGTAAAGGTGCTTCACCCAATTCTTCTTTTCCATTAAACAATTTGTTTCTTTACAATCTATGCCCATATTCCAAGTAACAACGATGTCCCGTATTACATATTTTACTTCGTAGCCTCATTAAATGAGTCTGATGGTTACACGCAGTACATGCCATATACCCTTTAGTACTCTATCTAAACAAATTTATATAAGCTGAAAAATCATTTATAGTCCACAAAATAGCCGCATAAGTTATAAATTGTTCACCTGCAACAACATTGTAAGTTTTTAATTTAAACTCCTATAGATGGTTTAAGTCATCAATTAGTGTTTACATGTATACATCGATATCCTTGCCATAAGCAGTAGGTCCTAGAATAAATAAAGACAATAACATAAAAGGCTCCTTCGTAAACTTCCATGAAAGTAGATTTTATGACACTAGAATTATCGACCACGTGCTGTAAGAAGTACTCATATTACCGAATGGATTAAATCCATTTGGGGCTAAACCAAGACAAATATTACAACAATCTTGTGCAAACTATGGAAAATTTCGATCAAAGTCTTTCCATTCTATTGAGTCTGATGGATGATGCATAATGTTATCATCAATGTGTTTCTCTTTATGCCACCTTATATCTATGGTTGTTTTTTTTGACATAAAAAGCCTTTGTAGTCTTGGTTTAATAAGGAAGTATCTCAAGATTTTATTCGGTATCTTTTTCCCTTTTCCATTTCCACCTTCCCCTTTGATGTACCACAAATGGGATGCTCTTCAAGATCTTTACTGTCCTTCTAACATATAACGCAATCATACTTATAAACATATATATATATAGGTCCTTTAATAATTTCTTTGCTTCATAGTAAGATTTGGGCAATTTGTGTCCAACAGGTAATGCATCATTGAGTAAGTCAACTAACTTGTCAAAAGACTTATTACTCCATTTATTATAGACCTTCAAATGTAACAACGTTACAACAAAAGATAACTGTGAGAATTTCAAGCACCCTGGATACAATTCTTCTTCAGCAACTTTTAATAACTTCCCTAAATTATCTTCTATAATACTAACAATTATGTTAAGCAAACCAGTTTCATTCATAGTCTCCATATAATTCCCATAATCCTCTAACATCTTATCTCATCGTCTATCATAATCTTCATCATCATTATTGTTACTATCATTAACACCTATATCTACACTTCTACTACAACTTGCTTCTAAACATTTTCCATGATAAAGCTATAGAGTACATAATTTATCTATGCCTCAGATTAGCAAGTGATGATATACCACATCTTGACTTTGAATGTTGACATTTAAGCAATCTATGCATAGAGAACGAATACAATATTCAACACCCATTTGATCTTTTACAAATTGCATGGAATTCTTAATTCCTATGTATTGAGTGGACCAATTTTGATGAGTCATCCAACTTTTGTCCATCTAGCTATACAATTCAAATTACTTAACTAAATTACTAAATACAATCCTCGTTCTATATAGCATAATGATAAATCAACACAAGTTGATATACAAAATGATAAATGGCATTATTAGACCACATGAATTGAGAAAGGTTGTTCTCGCTATGACTCTTAGGCTCATGGAATATTTAAATTTTAAGCCTCGTGAGAGCTACATCATGGGTTTTCAGCCTATATATCATCTTAGAGGTTTATTGTATTCCTCAGATCATCTATAATTATATGTGAATTTCTTATGTTACTAGTTCTTAATTAATCAATACAAGTTTATATACGAAGTTTGAATTCAAACAACCTATATACCATCCTAGGGGTTTATTATGCCTCTGATAGTCTATAATTATACACGAATTTCTTATGTTACTAGTTCTCGATTAATCAATTAAAGTTCACATACAAATCCCAAGCTCTCCTTCCATTCACGCAAAACCTAAACATATATTCTTCTCTATTAAAGTAAAACATAAAAATTAAACAAAAGTTTGACGACTTACCTAGACAGGTAGACAATTAGAGATGACGGACGACAAATGACGAAAGTTAGTGAACTGATTGTGAAATTGACCCTGTGTCGAATCAATGAAGCCATTAGAAGAAATAAAGAACCTTAAACTGAAAGGATAAAGAATATAAAACCAAAAGGTGTATCATATAAATTAAAATTAAATATTCATTTAGTTGAGACAATATATGAAAGCATCTCCTAGGTAGGAAGGTTGAGAAAATATATTAAAGTAGCTCCTTTATGAAAACAATGTTGCACAATAAGTGCCAGAAATCCTTATTACTATAAATGAATAAAACAACTTGATATTGATTGTAAGTTCACCAACAATAAGGTACAAGAAGTTTTTTTTAATACTTCCTACATCCTAATACATTTACAACTTGCAGAAATAATGGCCAAAGACCTAAATCAAGTAGAACATCATTTTCTTTTCACCAAGTTGCGTCTTATAAATGCTCTAACTTGAGGGAAATGTGAAATATACAATAACATATTATAATTAATTTATAATTTTTCAACAATACTGGTGTACCAACAATACTAGTCTATCACTAATATGTTTGCTTATAAAAAACTCTAAGAGAACTTTAGTCGAACATGTTATAGGCAGTAGTAAAACAAAGTTCATAACCTATATTCAGCTTCAAGCAACCCATTCTACACATATTACCCATCTCTAAGTATTCTTGCACACATTCATTGCATCAACATAACCAAAACACACATGGGTAGAACACAACACACACAAACAAAACAAAAACATAGAGGAATAAATAAACCTAACACTTAATGCCAATACTAGAAGACAACACCCAAATATACCTAGCACTTACCTTAACCAACCAATACAAAGAGACGACGACGAAGAATTGAAGAAGACAACAATGACGTGGAAGAACAGAAGCACAAAGGCAAAAGTGAAGAAGACAGAAATGAAATGGGAGAGGAGGGGTTCTGCTTTGTTTTTTAATTTAAAATGAATGGAAAAATGACGTCATTTGTTGTTGAACAAATGAAATTGGTTACCTGTTATTTTTTTAAAAGTTGAAACATTTGGCGACAATTACAAAAAACGTTGCCAAATGTTAACAATCCTCATCGAATGTTAAACAATTAGCAATGATTTAAGGTTATCGTCGCCAATTGTTTAACATTTGGTAGGAATTGTTTAACATTTGACGACATTTAGGGAAAACGTCACTAAATGTTAAACAATCCCTGCCAAATGTTAAACAATTGACAACGATTTAAGGTTATCGTCCCCAATTCTTTGACATTTGATGATGATTTTATAAATCATTGCCAATATTATATATAAATATACATTTTTATATTTACCAAATTTTTTGCGATAATTCATTTTTATAAAATGGTTTAAAATTTATATATAATAAATTGAGTTTTGTGAAACCACATAAACTTGTCTAATCATATATTTAAAAGTGATTTATTAAAATTATAAATTTATGTAATAAAAATAAATTAGCATTTTTAGTTTTATAAATTTTTGAAATGGCATTGTTGTAATTAAGTAAATTTATTTTTAGACTTAGAATCATTGTCAATAATATTAATTTTGATTTTTAAAAATATGATATTAATATGTAATATTCATTTCCATTTTTTACTATATTGCAATTATTTTTAATTATATTGCAATAAATATAATTATATATGGTAATTAATATAATGTTATATGAATGTATAGATAATAATTGTAACTAGTTTAATGATTTACTAATGCATAGATAATAGATAAATTTCCTCATATTTTACTTATGTAATATATTAGTCTATTTAATCATAATTCTGTATTTATTATATATAAATTTGGTATTGTTATAAAAAATTTATATATTCTCTATAATTTCGTCACCAAAGGTCAAGCCAAATGATAATGGGCCACCATTTAGCGATGATTATCTGAATCGTCGCCTTATGGTATATTTCTTCTAAATTAATAAAAAATGACATCATTTTGTTTAACAACAAATGACGTCATTTTCTACTAGGTTATTATAAACACAAAAATGAAGTTGTCTTCATTTTTTTGTTAGCTATCAAGTTTTCAAAAAAGCGTGGTCTCCTCTGTGGTTGTTGTCTCTTGTATTGTGATCGTCGCCTTCGAACAAGCGTCGTGTCCTCTATTGATACTGTTTCTTTTTTTCAAAAACCCTCCAAAAACCCTCCTTTTATTGTCTCTATTTTTCTACTACATTTTGGAGTTTATATGGGTTTTGTTTTCTTCTGATGTTGTATAAGTTTTTATTTGTGCTTGTGTTTGGAAGATGGTTAGTTGTGTTTCTATGTTGATTATATATGGTTTGATGTTTTTTTCCCACCATCAATGCTTCTTTGAGGAAAGCCTACTAATTGTTTGATGAAAGGTCTATGAGAGTATTTAACTTCAGGAAGGGATGTTTATGTACTTCATTCTGTTTTCAACATTTTGCCATTCAAGTTTGGATCAGTTCATTCCACCCTTGAGAATTTATGGCATTTGATTACCAAAAGAATATAACTAAACATAATAATTTAATTCTAAATTGACTTTTTAGAATAAAACTGTTAACATTAATTCATCAAGGAATGTTGAAGTGGTGACTAGTTTCCAATGGTGGAAATGGGCTCTACTGGGAGGAATATGGAAAAATTCTCCCTAATGAAAGAATAAATCGATGTAGAACAATTCTCCTCATCAAACATTAATCACCCTTGCCTTCCATTGCCAATCTTCTTCTTTAAATTTTTTTGTGACTTCCGAATTACCTCTCTTCCTTATTATCTGTATCTCATTTTCTGTTAGGAAGCTATCACATGAACGTTTGATTGTATATACTATGTGTTGTGTAAAAATTTCTAAAATCTTTCAAGAGAACATAGATGAAAATGAAGGTGGTGACAATGTCTCGATGGTTGGTACAGGATTAGGGAAATCAGATGCTTTAGAACAATAGTTGATTCCAAATACTATGTCTAATTAATTAGGTAGGCATGTTTTCAATTTTAGGTTCATTATACCATTTGACTTAATTAGCTATTTAAGTTCTATACTAATTGTTTCTTTGGTGAAACTTTTCATACTGGCGGTTCATCTTATTTAGTGATCCATACTGCATTTGGGGATTCGTTCACTGTATCTTTTGCTAGTTTAGTTAAAGCCAAGAAGTTGTTGGAAGTGATAGTTGTGATTTGCATTTGGTTTTAAGGTTTAAATTGTTATGTATTAAGTGTTAATTTGAGTGTTTAGTGTGTGTTTAGTTGTTAACTGTGTTACTTTATGTGTTTAATTGTTTTTATGGGTGAGTTATAAGACTTTGAGCTTAAATGTTACATTTTTCAGGTACCTTGATGTGTTTGTTAGTGCTTCAGGGTAAACGACAAAGAATGGGGAAGTTTGAAGAGTTTCAAGACAAAAACATAGCCCATGATCATAGCATAACAGGCTACAATCGTGACAAAAAGAGGCAAGATGACAGGACCCAGGCCATAGTCGTGCCATTTTGGTTGATGATCCAACAACTTTAAGTGCACACAATACATGGAATCGATCAAGTCATCCTTAACTGAATTAAGCTGATGGGATCATGGCGGTCACAAGTTATATAACCTGATTCCTTC
>JAOQMS010000001.1:28828160-28873171 GCA_027563885.1 Erythroxylum longipes | reverse complement strand
CTGTAATGTGGAATTGAAAAGTTATCTTAGAATCAATGATCAAACATAAGAATTTCTTACTGAGAATTATACCTTTGACTGTGTTCTTTTTCTATTGATTTGATTTTAGTTTATTGCTGCGTTTTTTGTTTTATTTATTTTTGTTCAATTCAACCCCCTTTTTTTCTAGCACTTTAGAAATAAGCTTGACCAGTCTCTGTGGGATCGATTCTGTTCATCACTATTTACAAATCTTTTAGAGTAGGTAATTTATTTTTGGTGGTTTCGACACCCATCATTATATTTCAATATTTATATGTATTATTATTTTATCGTTAATAAATATTAATGATTAATAATTGTAGTCAACTTAAATTTATGATATTTTTATCTTATTAACATCAAAATTTTAGGTATATTTATCTTTTTATATCCATAAAATATTTACTTTTCCAAAGTAAAATTACCTATCATGTGTTTTTCAACAATATTTCAAAGACTTTGAAAACATTTTACAACTTTTAGATGTTCCATTCTATTTTCATGAAATATTTATATGAACGGAGGTATACTATGTACAATAAGCATCATTAAAGAATCATTTATGTATAAATGTATAGATTTAAACAACTTTATAGAGTTTAAATGCATTAGCTCAAAATTGTAATTATTTTAACTTTTGGCAACGATTTAAAAAAATTAACTATTTAAAAAAATTGTCACCAAAACTCTAACTTTTTTTTAAAAAAAAAGAAAAATTGAATTAATAAATAAGAGAATACAAGTGTAAGATATCTAAGGGCATACCTTAACACACAGAAAAGATCAACAGAAAGCAATCCCATGGTCTCACTTTTGCGACGATTAACATAAATCATCGCTAAAGACATGCTTTTGGTGACGATTCTACAAAATGTCACAAAAAAGCTAGACTTTTGACTAAGAATTTTGAAATCGTTGCCAGCTGACTATTAGTAACAATTTTCAACTCGTTAGAAAAAAAATGTAGTTAAAAGTCATATTTGTTTTAGTGTATATTACGTAACACCTATTCAAGCCGCAGTCAATGAGTAGTAGAAATCTTTCATCAATTAGTAGTAGAAATCTTTCATTTGATCAGGTCAATGCCATAAAGAAGCTATGGCGGTGAAGTAGCTTGATTAAGTATATGCCTTGTAAAGAAGTCACTTGGAACAATCATTTAATTCATACAACTGAGACCCACACAACCTTTCCTGAAAACCTAACAACATTCAGCTTCATATACCGTAATGGCGACCACCTTTCGATAACTAAAATGTACGAGTTAAGGACTTATTATAAGCTAGGCATGTACAGGAATGGAAGATGATCTCATGGACACACAGCCTTTCAAGCGCTGAAGAATCACATTTCTGTTGACTAATCCAGAATGAGAAGTGAGAGGAAGTCCTTCTCTAACACATTCATCGTACTTCTCTAATGCAGAAACAATGTAACTGAAATCTGGTCGTTTCGAAGGGTTTGCTGACCAGCAACGCTTTATCAGGTGTGCAAGCGCAGGTTGACAACTAGCCGGCAATGGAGGCCGTTCATTCTGCAAAAGAAAGAAGAAAAGATCGGTTGGTTAGGGAACTATTTTCGGGTAAGTGATTCTCTTAAATCCGAATCGAATCAAATCAAATAGAAACGACACAAGAACTTCAATCCCATCTCACTCACCTTTTCAGCAACTGCAAATGCAGCCTGCACAGGAGTCATTCCTTGGAATGGAAGCAAAGCTGTTGTGAGTTCCCACAACACTATCCCAAAACTGTAAACATCAACTTTTCTTGTATAAGGTTTCTCTTTGATCATCTCAGGAGCCATCCACCTGTAAGTTCCCATGTTCCCTTTGGTTTCTTGGTTCTGTGTTTCGAGACAGGAGGTTCCAAAATCTGCCACCTTTACCCGCATTTCATCATTCAGAAGCAAGTTGTTTGATTTCAGATCTCTGTGGATCACACCTTGTGAGTGAAGATACTCCATTCCTCGTGAGATATCGAGAGCTAATCTCAGGATTGTTTCAGTTGAAAGAGAGTACGGCTGTTTTTTGTTCAGGTACATCCTCAACGTTCCTTGAGACATGTACTCTGTGATGATACAGTACACAGGAGGCTTTTTACAAGCTGCAATGAACTGTAAAGAAACATGACAGGAAGTTTAGAAGAAGACAAGAAGAAGAAGAAGGTTTCTTCGATGAAAAAGAAACTTACCTGAACTATGTTGGGATGGAGCAGTCGAGAAAGGAGGGCAACTTCACATTTGAATTGCTGTTCAAGCAAAGCTCTAGTCTCTTCGTTCTGGTTTGGAATTCTCACCATTTTCACTGCAACGGCTCTCTGCTTATAGATTCCACGATATATCCTGCTATGTGCTCCTGAGGCAAACTTGTTGCCTATGAACAGCTGGGAAAGATCAGCAGTCCATTCCTCTTGATCGTCCTTTGAAGTGTCCCAGGATTCAACATTCTCAGAATCCAAGATCATGGACCATGATTCCAAGCTGTCAAATCTCTTCCTCTCCAGGTTCTCCATGTCAGAATTCAACTGGGTTTTGGACGAAGAAGGGATTGACAACGTTTTACTCTTGGACCTGCGGAATCGTAATGCTTGGAAACATGAAGTCGCCATTGAAGAAGAAGCACTTTCTCAGTGTTATATACGTGCAGAAAGATACGTAAAAATCTTGTGTTTGTGTCAAAACAAACAATCAGAAGGAGCTTTCCTTCTGAATGTATGAACTGATTTCAGAAAGTGCATGAACTGGTTCAAAAACATGGGTTCTGCGGTGAAAAAAAGATGAGAAGTGGGTTTTTCATGAAATTGCAGAAGAGTTACAGAGAGAGAGGCAAAGAGAAGATGATAAGTTTAAGGAAGAAAGAGACAACAAAGAGAGGAGCAAGTTAAAGGAAAGCTAACCATAATTCATGTGGGGTGGAGAAGAAGAAGAAGAAAAGAGAATAGATCACTTGAGAGTTATAAGACAAGGAAAGTTATGGAGTTCGAGATTCAGGATCAGGAGAGTGATGGAGAGATTGATTAGGTTTGTTTAGCAGTAGAAAGATGAACTGAAAGCGGAGAGATTTCAGGGGTGTCTCGTGAATGTCTTGTTCAAAAGCTAAGAACTTTTTTATGTTGAAGAAAGAAATTAAGAGGAGATGACCAATCAATCCAACTCTGTGTTTCCTCGTTAATGTGTTTTTATTAGTGAGTGAAAGATGAAGAAATTATAGGTTTGTTTAATATATATATTATAATTATGTCCCTTTTTATATCTATTTGAATTAATGATATTATTTTAATATAATTAATTAAAATATTGTTATCAATAATGATAATTAAAATTTTATTATTTAAATGTATTTTTCTCACATAATAAAAAGAAAATTCTATTAAATAATTTTAAGTACTGATATTGCACAATAAATTGCAATATGTGTAATTAAAAAAAAAAACTAAATGATCACTTACGGTCGTGGTCCAATTGATTTGAAAACAACATGATTACTTCTAATATGATTGATGTAAACTCATCATTAATCATGAGATTATGTTTCCTTAAGAGAAACTTCTCTCCTAATGGTCTAATGACTAGAAAGTAGAAAGTAGAAACTAAACCTAAATTAGTAAGTGCATATCCTTTTCAAACTTAAAAAAAACCTACTTCATGTGGTCCTCTCAACCTACTTATTTAGTACCTAACTTTATATCATCAATAACCAATCTAAATTTGCCACGTGTTTGGTGAAAACATACGGTATTTAAAGATATATAATAGAAAGAGGGTTTAGGGAATCACAATTTTGAAGAAAAAAATAGGTTAATGTAAGGTGGGAGAAGAGGAATGTTTAATGGGACAAAAAGGGTTTAACTTAGTTTGTGCTAAAATGCATGAGATATTCTCATTCTTTGGAGTTGGAGGTGGAGACAAGAACAAAGGCATTGTGTCCTTAACATACACTTTATGTTAAAAACATATTACATGTCCATAATACATCAATGTTTACAAATTTTATTAAAATTTAAGGTATTATAAAATTTAAAAATACATTTTTTATCTTTATTTTATTATGTATTATTACCTTATCGTACTTTGATGATCTTAAAAAAAAAAAGTCTTCATGAATTCGATACATGGATTGATTTACAAATGACCCGATCACATATTATCCATGTTAATTGGATTATCCAAATCAAGATCACAATGACGCATTTGCATAAATTCTTATTTTACTATATAATCATTAAAAATTGTTAGTTTAAGCGATGAAATTAGTCTTTTAATTAACTAAAAATAAGATATGAATATTATTTGAATAATTTTATTATTTAATTTTAAATTATTAACTCATTAATTAATTATATTCCGAATTACTAGTGGTAAAAACTTGGATTGAAAGGCAACGAGACAAACAAAGCAGCCAGTCTCCATCACTTCCACCGTTCACTTCCTCGACTCGTAACACTCACTCACTCTCTCACTCTCTCTTTGCTTTCTCTCTCTACCTCAAGAGCACCAGAATCTTTCCTCTGCTTGCCCATTTTTCTGTCGCTGAGCTTCAACTCCCAAATGGGTACTCGAATCCCTTCTCATCAGCTTAAAAGCGGCCTCTATGTTTCGGGTCGACCCGAGCAGCCGAAGCCGGAGAAGCAACCCACCGTTGCATCACGCGCCGTCCCTTACACTGGCGGAGACGTTAAGAAGTCGGGAGAACTGGGCAAAATGTTCGACATCCCGGTTGTCGATCAACACTCTTCTTCGTCTACTCCTCCCGTACCAAAGCAGCCTTCCCGCCATTCCTCTTCTTCTCAGCACAACAGCGGATCGGTCCGATCCGGGCCCAATTCGGGTCCTATCAAGAAATCTTCGGGTCCGATGCCGCTCCAGCCTACCGGACTTATCACCTCCGGCCCGCTCTCCTCCGGACAACGGCGGTCGTCGGGTCAGCTTGAGCATACTGGGTCCGGGTCTCTGTCGGGTTTGGTTTCTGGGTCAAGCAAGGTTCTCTACGGGTCTGCGGTGACGACCTTGACCGACAATGCGAAGGTGGGGTTTAGGGTGTCGAGGGCGGTAATGTGGGTGGTGACTGTGGTTGTGGCGATGAGTTTATTGATTGGGGTCTTTTTGATGGTTGCTGTAAAAAAAGCTGTAATTCTGGTGGCGGTGGGTGGAATTTTGGTACCTTTGGTTTTGGGATTGATGTGGAATTGTGTATGGAGAAGAAGAGGGTTTTTACGGTTTCTGAGGGCTCATCCTGATGCTGAGCTCAGAGGAGCCATTGATGGACAATACATCAAAGTCACTGGGGTACGTAAATTCCCTTTTCTCTTCTTACAATGGAATTTGTTAATCTATAAAGCTTTGCTCTTTGGTTTGATGTAATGGCATATACGAATCAGTGTTGGTCTTGTGCATTCATAAATTGGAAAAGGTATATAATTTCAGGTTTCTACATTCAACAAGATAATTTGCTTTACTTTTTCACAAAAAATTAGGATAATGCACCAAGTTCTGTGTAACAAAACTAGTTAATGTGGCAACTTGCCAAGGAATTCTGGTTTTAAAATTAATGGAAAACTTTATTGCTAGGCCTTACGGATTATGCAATCAGAAATAGCATCAACTCTTGTGGCTTAAATATGTTGAAGTTAATCGTGTTCATTAGAAGTTCTTTCTTTCAACTATTATGCTGTTAAATTGATGGAGTGGTGGAAGATGGAGAGTTTTTGATGTCAATCAAGTTTTATGGTCATTTGAATAATGTTTGAAGCTAACATTTTGACACTTTTAATGATTAAACTGGCATTCATTTCGTTTCTCCTTTTTTTTTTCAATAATCTAGTTGAAAGTTATTCAAAAACTTGACCGGATTTTTGTGACATATGTAGTCATTTGAAGGTTCGATGTATCTTTCTCTATAGGTTGTTACTTGTGGCAGCGTAGCTTTGGAATCATCTTATCAGAGGGCACCAAGGTGTGTATATGTTTCCACAGAGTTGTATGAATATCGTGGATGGGGTGGAAAGTCGGCACATCCAAAGCATCGTTTCTTCTCGTGGGGATCTAGACATTCGGAGGTCAGTTTGTTGGTCTGTGGATGTTCAAATTCTGTATATTTTTCTGGGAAATTTGAGAGTTTGGCAGATAATAATATGGCTTTTGCAATCTATGACTGAACAAAAATGGATTTACAAATGTTACAAGAAAACCAAGCACATTGAAAATACAGCTTCGAAATTCTGGGTGTTCGGCATGAATCAGACTGTACTTCATATATTATAGAGGCAGACGAACTTATTGCACCTTAGATTTCTACCGTAAATTTTAAGCCATCAAAACATACATGATGACAAGTCGATTGAGGTGGAAAGATGTGCATTTGATTTCACCTTACACTATCGATTTCTAAGCCAATTCTTTTAAGATGAAAATGCACTTTCATTGTTATAACCTTTAACTTTTCTGTCAGCAGAAATATGTGGCTGATTTTTACATATCAGATTTCCAATCTGGACTTAGAGCATTAGTAAAGGCGGGCAACGGAGCCAAGGTTACTCCTTTTGTCGAACCGGCCACAGTAGTTGATGTGGTTAAGGAGAACAGAGATCTATCTCCAAACTTTTTACGCTGGCTATCTGATCGAAACCTGTCAAGTGAGGATCGAGTAATGCGCCTCAAAGAAGGGTAAGATATATATCTGTCAAGTCAGAATTATTGATATGTTAGCGTAACCTAGTCATTCGTTACCAACTTTTTCTTGAAAATGGATTGGGAAAGCAGTTTCTGGTATTACTTATTAAATTTATCTGCGTTTGAGCTAGTTCCCTCAAACTGACAGCTTTTAAGAGTTCTGGGATAATAGGTATATCAAAGAAGGGAGCACTGTGAGTGTTATGGGCGCCGTTCGACGCCACGACAATGTACTGATGATTGTTCCGCCTCAAGAGCCTGAATCGACAGGTTGTCAATGGTTCCACTGCCTTCTCCCCACATATGTTGAAGGTCTTATTTTGACTTGTGATGATAATCAAAACAGTGATGTGGTACCTGTGTAGATATTTGGTGTTCCATCATAATCTAGTTATACAGGCAGTAGAACTGGAATCATCTAGCAATCCCAGAACAGATGTATTCCTTCATCAGAGCTTGTCAAGGTGCAGTTCATGGCCTATAAATTGTTGAACGGGAACACTGAAACATCTCATTTCAACCTTGGAAAATCGCTCGTATAGTATGCAGTGGGAAATATGCCCGGGTCTTGCCAGGTCTTGATTATGGTATAAGATAATCTGGTTTTGGCAAAATTGTGCTTGTAAGTGGCGGATTTACTCCAAGAGGTTCAAAAATGGTTTCTCTTGAGCTGTATTAAGTTAATGGCAAAAAATTGTCAACTAGTGTTTGTATCAAGTATTGCTTGTGGAGAAGACGTTAATGTTAATATCCCTGCCTTTATAAGGCATGAATGTTAATCAAATCGTTTCTTCTGAGTTCAAGGAAAATGCTTTCTGTCTCTATTACAGAAAAAGTGAAATTCCATCGTGGAATGTTCCTTGTACATGCAATTTGACAATGCTAAAAGATAGGACAGTACAAAAGACACTGAATTTGGATTTTATTTTTGCATGTAAGGATTCAAATTTGTTTCTTTAATATGGAAATGAAAAAGAACGTATCTTAATTATGGGAAGAAGATGACAATTGAAAGAGGTGTAACTACAGTCGAGAAGGCATTCCTCCGGCCACCACCACGGTTTCTCCAGTTATATAAGAAGCATCATCGGAAGCCAAGAAGGCGGTCGCAGAGGCCATGTCTTGTGTAGTCCCCAACCTTTTAAGTAAGGTCTTCTCTTCCAGGGAGTTCCTCTACAATTACCAATCCAACATGGTTCAAGTAAAACGTTAACGCCTGGAATCATTTGAAGAGAGAAAGATAGAACCATTCTATGGCTGGAATGGATACTCACAATATCTTCATTTCTTGTAAGGTAATCAGCAAAGTTTGTTGGTACAAATCCAGGAGCTACACAGTTTACACGAACATAAGGAGCCATCTCCTCTGCAAGGGCCTGAATTCGATTGAAACAAGTTAAACAGCAGACACAGCAACTATGTGAACTGTTCATCCTCACAAGTTAGGTAGCACAAAATATGTTATCCACCCTTCATTGTCCTCTTAAGGAGACCACATAAAATTAGAATGAGCAAATTCTTTTAAGAAAGTTTACTTTACCATATCTTTAACACAAAAAGGGCATGCCTTTTCAATTTAATGAGTTCGATGGTTAAAAAAGCATCACAGAACTACACAGAATTACTAGAATTCCTCCACATTTCAAACACTGGACAAGAAAGGGTTTATTTCATTCCACAATGCAGTACATACCAACCATTTGTTAATGTAGTGAAGCCAACAGCAAAATATATAAAGGTGTGCAACCAAATGCCTACCTTGGTAAGACCTAAAAGGGCTGTTTTTGTCACCCCATACATGGCCATGGAAGCTGGTGGCTGGTATCCGGTAATGGAAGAAATCAAGACAACTGAAGAACCCTTTTGCAAGTGAGGAGCTGCCTCCTGCAAAATCCGATTCCACAAATTCAGGAGCTTACAATATCTTTGTTTGGTAGTTCAGTTTGATTTAGCAGTTGCAGTTTGAAAATGTGTGGTTCACAATGCTGTTGTGAACCAACCTAATTGAGTGTTTGGTTAAAAGATAATGATTAATAATGATAAATAAGATTAAGAACTAACGTTCTCTTCATCTTTTTCAAGAATTACATTCAAATTAAGTAAACATATCTTAATAAATCTTGTTTTCATCTTTTTCGATCTAAAACACAAGGATAAACTCTTTTCTTTTTAAAGCTAGATTTCCTACCACAAAAAATTTAAGAGCTTTGGATTGTTTTTTTCCATCTCATTTTGGTTGGGATTTGCCAAATACCACCGCAAGATGTTAAACCCAAAATCAGTCGATTAAAAGAGAAAGCAACTAAACATCTAGCACTCTAGCTAAGCATCTCCTGCTGAAGCAATTCAACCATACACATACACACATAGATATATATATATATATATATGATCTTATGACAAGAAAATGACCTGTAAAAGTAGGATGGACGCTTTGACATTTATCTCCCAAATCTTGTCAAGGACAGATTCTTGAGTTTCTAAAAGGGCATCAGTAGAAGGATTAGCAGCAGCATTGGATACTACTACGTCTATCTTCCCATATTTCTGCAGCAAAAAGAAGTAAAATCTCCATCAGTTCACATGAACTGTTCTAAGAAGTAAATATACGGAGAAAAGGCAAGGAACTAATAGTCTCACCTTCACTGTAGTGTCAATGAGATTCTTTCTTTGCTTTAAATTTGAGACGTGACAAACAACACCCAGAACCTCTATACCTTGAGCTTTGAGTTTCTCAACAGCCTCATCCACATTTTTCTGAAAGAAGAAACATTGTTTTCAAATCGATCAAGGTAAGTAAGGGCAAAGCAACAAAATTGGACTGAAATTACACGGACCCAAGTAACTAAATAGGAAAAACCGAAAATTAGGGGCGAAGGGAAATATCAAAAACGGAAACAAAACCTGCTTCCGGGAAGATATTACGACGGCGGCACCTTCCAGGCCAAGGCGGTGAGCGATGGCGAAGCCGATGCCCTGAGTAGAAGCAGTGACGATAGCAACTTTTCCTTCGAATCTCCGACCGATCATCTTCTTCGAAGTCTTCTCCATCTCTCTCTATCTCTTCGTGTTGGTTTTCACTTCCAAATGTATAGTTTTGATTAAGGTAATTATTGTATCCGGATTTCAGATATCCGGTTGCGGTTAACAAAACAGGGTTTGATTCACTTGGGATCATCGTAGTCTGTCTTGTCAGGGACTAAGCCGGACCCACCTACAATCTTGTGTCTAATGTGGGACCCATGAGTTTAAAGTTTAGATATGACACAAATTAACCGAACTTTTAACCTACATTTAAATTTTTAAAAAAAATATTTAAATTTCTGATAAGTATAAGACAAGAGTGTTATCAAATCTTTTCACTTACTCTTTTAATTTTATTTTATTCAATTTTATTCATACATTTATGTATAGTCTAAATAAATGTATAAACTAAATTTAATAAAATATAATAAAAATACTATAATTAGTACAGAAGATCTGATCCCGAGTCGAGTAAATATCATCCATATTTCAGAATGAATTCCAACTTAAGCTTAAAATTTTAGACTCGATCAAATCATTGACCTCCTTAAAAGGTTGCAAATCATTTATTTTATAAATGATAAATTAAACTTAACTAATTTGAAATTAAGTTCAAAGAATATTTAAACATAATTAAATTAAACTTTAATTTTTATGTTTTGATATAAAAGTTGATTAATTATTAGTTTTCAAAAGGCTCGCATTTATATATATATATATATCATATCATATCATATTGATTACCAAATTATAGAAGAATAAGTATGGTATGAACATATCTAAGAGATCCTTTTTTTTATTAGGGCCAATTATATAATTATTATTCTTCACGTGGATTATTCAAAAATAACTTTTTTATTAATTATGGTAAATCTGCATATTACTGAATTATTATTTTAGTAATTATATAATTATTTTTAGATAATATTTGTTTTATAAAAGTAATATTTTTAATTATTTATACGCTAATGATTACTAATATCTACTATTTGATGGTCACGAGATTTTTGTTTTCGTATTCATTTATTTTTGGAATTTTGATTAAAGGAGTATAAATGCCGAATGAATATCCAGTTTATTAATGGAAGCACAAGGTGGTCACGAATGAATTACAGTACAATAATGGAGGGAAGGAACTACAATCGGGAACGCACACCTCCGGCCACGACCAAAGTTTCTCCAGTTATGTATGAAGACTCGTCGGAAGCCAAAAACGCCGCCGCAGAGGCCATGTCCTGTGTGGTGCCTAGCCTTTTAAGAAGGGTCCTATTCACAATGGCCTTCCTCTACAAATACAATAATCAAAAGGTTGGCATTAGTGTTGGCAGAAACAATTTGTTCGATCAGGTTTGAATTGATAGGAATTTAGGCTAGACCCGGATTTAAGGGTCAAACCGAAATTCTACCTGAAAATTTCAACATTCAAATACCTTTTTAAAATGCCATCTTTTAATTTGATCATCTAAGATTATGTTATCTTAGTTTAACTAATTAAACCATCATTTTTGGGCAAATTAAGTCCGATCAAGTTTCATACTAAACTCGAGCCGCCTATAAAAAAGTTGGGATGAAATTGTCTGTTCCACAATCTCAGTTCCTACTCTGTGCATGCAATGGCACAGGGTGAAAACAGGATTTACGGAACAGATATTTGGTGCCAGGAAAGTCAATTTGGACCGGCCTGATCAGTCCACTCTAGTTAGAATTCCAACTAATAATCATCAAGATTTTTAATGTTGTTTGGGACTTACAACTTTTTCATCCGTTGCAAGAAAACTTGCGAATTGTGTTGGTACAATTCCAGGGGCTACACAGTTCACTCGAATTTGATTAGGAGCCATCTCTTCTGCTAGAGCCTGAAAATGAAATGAAACTGATTTAACGCTGCAGATAAGAATGGTAATGAGTCGGTTTAAGATCGGCTTAAATTCCAATTGGATTGCACCATATGGCATGTTTTGTTATAATTGATTTAGAATGATGATATTTTGGTCTTAAAAGTCGTTTCAGTCAATTATACTAGAATAATGTCACCTTGATGATAGGGGCTTGAACTTTTTGAACCGAACTTCAGGTTGAAAATTCAGGTCTGACCCATTAAGTTTAAACTAATCTGAACCAATATTGCCAAACCTACTTGCAGAGGTTATGGTTTATACCTATCCATCCTAAGGTTGTTGGTTACCTTGGTGAGGCCTAAAATGGCAGTCTTTGAGACGCCATACATGGACATGGGAGCTTCTGGGTAGTAACCAGTAACAGAAGAAATCAGAACAACTGAAGATCCTTTTGGCATGTACGGAGCTGCATCCTGCAAAACTAATGGAGGTCAGAACTGATCATCCCCCGCCGTTAATAAATGATTAAATAGTAATCTGTAAGTGATAATGAATGACCTTCAAAATAAGGATAGATGCCTTGACGTTTGTCTCCCATAATTTGTCAAGCACAAATTCTTTAGTTTTTAGAATGGGATCGTTAGATGGATTCACAGCAACATTTGACACCACCACGTCTATCTTCCCATATTTCTGCAGTTCAAAATGGAAACGCATCAGTGTTTTATCGATTTTGTACCGTATCGGTACCGATCGATATACGATCTACCGACCAAAATCAAACTCCGGTCCTATATTCATAACTTCGTAAAAAGCATGCATTCTTATCAATATAAGAATTACAAGTAGGATGGCACGATCTGTCTATAGCTCATCCCAATCGAGTTTTTTTTTCTTGGCACTAACCAGACCCGAATTCTATAGAGTTCGGATTGTACAGTTCAAATCCGACTTATACAGTCGAGCCCATTCGAATCAGACATCCGGGCTCAGTTCCAATCGGTATAAGCATCAACTTGAATCAGATCGAACTTGAACTGTAGGGTTTGAATTCGGCCTTTACAGTCGAGTCTGATCGAATTTGGAATTGGTTTGACATAATTTGAAGGAAAATTTCAAACTTAAAATATGATATTTCATTACCTTCACGGTAGTGTCAATCATAGTCTTCCGTTGCTGTGCATTAGATACATGACAAACAACACCAAGGACCTCTATGCCCTCAGACTTGAGCTTCTCCACAGCCTCATCCACATTTTTCTACATAAATAAATAAATTTTAAGGCCGGAGATTCACGGAAGTAAAAAGGAGCTGAATAATCTAATCTACCTACCTGTTTGCGGGAGGAGATGACGACGGCGGCCCCTTCCGATCCGAGACGGTGAGCGATACCGAAACCGATTCCCTGAGTGGAACCGGTGACGATTGCAACCTTACCTTCAAATCTCCTACCGATCATTATTTCGGAGTTCATATCCCTTCTCTCTGTGTCTCTCCCTCGTGTCAGTCACCGGCAGAGCTTAAATAGGAGGGGAGGGAGAAGATCTCAGACGATCGATCAAGGATTGCGCAATACGTTAGGGACATAGGAATTGGAGGTCACGTTGGATGATGGATATTGGATTGAGTTGGATTTTGAACAGAACGTGAGTCCTCCGATCTTTCTTCCATTTCCCTCCAAAGATTGAAAAGGATTTGGAGCTTAACGTGTTAAGGTCAACTTTGCGAATATGGTGACTGCAAGTGATCGTGGGCTGAGTGGCGCCATAACCGTTTATAATTTAAAGAATTTCTTTTTTTAGTCACGGAGTATTTTAGGAAAGTCCCAAATATAAAAAGGCACTTTAAAAAAATTTATTAATTAAGGATGATATTAAATCCAAGACAATTTGGGCGTATTTGCAGCCTAAGCCTAAGTCCTAACTTAATCAAAATTTGATTGGCTCAAAACTTAATCAAATTTTAAGATTTTAAGTTCAGCTCAACCTCAATTGTCGTTGTGTTAAGAAACGACACTGTTCGAACATTGTCGTTAAAACATTTGGACTTCATCGAGCTAAGCTATGTAACTCAATTTTAGTCTAATCAGGTCTTATCTATAGTCCAACTGAAATTTCAAAAATGTCATTTTTTATTTTTAAAAAAATACCTAACCAAATGAGCTGAGCCGATTCGGCCCATCTGTGACCCATCTAATCACTGACTCATTCACATGCATAAAACGTTGTTTTTAATTTTAAAAAAATTTTAAAATAAATTTAATCAAGCTCGAGCCTGAATAACCCGAGCCTGAATACAATATTCAGGCTAAGCTCGACCCGCCCAAACCCACTGCCATCTTTAAACGCATCCTCTGTTCAAGATTATTGTACATTACAAAACCATCACGTCCTCCTTAAGAATAGAACTTCATACAACAATACAATTCAATCTCGCACACGTGTTTTAACAGCTCAAACCTATACATACTATGAAAAAAATAATAGGCAAAACGAAATGAAAAAACGAAAAAGATTGTATCTTTATGGTTCATTTTGCCCGAGGACAAGTAACGAAAAGGAAGAAGAAAAGGAAAAGAAGAAAAGATCCAACCTTTATGGTTCATTTTGCTTTGAGGATAAGCACAGAGCCTTTTCACCATTAAGAACATCATCTTCGTTTAAGCGTAGGGATTCCTGAAGTTCTTCAGGAGGTCTGGAATTTCATATCCCAGCATATCATCTACAACTTGTATCATCTTCGGCTTCAGCTTCTCAAATTTATCAATACTGTAAGTCCGCAGGACTTCTTTGAAGTGCTCCACATTTGGGAAATCACCTCCTGGTAAATGGAACTCTCTTTGCACCTGCTCCATTTAACCAGAGAATTTTGATATACATCTCTATATCACTCTGGAACAGAATAGAAATATGTGCAGCAGTAAAAGACCAAGAGAACTAGGCCGGAAAAACCTTGGAAAATTCTTCTTCGAGGTTATCGATGAGCCGTTGTTGAGCCTTAGCCTTTCCCATTATGGCAGGCATCTCCTTCTTAAGATGGCTAATAATGTGGGCATGGATCTTTGCTGCTCTAGCTCGCTTCACAAACTCATTGATCTATAATGACCCAATTATTGTCGTAATTAGCTTGTTTATCATGATAAAAAGGTAAGAAAGAAAATCACGATTCCACAAGCTTTATCAAAACCGCATGTATCCATGAAACAAGCACGAAATTTACACATATGCATCAATGGATGTTGCATAAGAACAGTTAAAAGACTATATACACAAAATTTTAACATACTCGACGATCACAAGCCTTCTTAGGAATCTCAACCAAGTCTACAAGAAGGTCATCTTGCTCTTTCTCAAAAAGATCGCGAAACATGGGGCTGACATTTTCTTCATTAATAGGCTTGTCATTGAAGGAACTGCAAAGTCAACAACGGATCTGTGACATTAGGATATATCACAAGGAAACTTGCATGATTTACTTGAAAGAAAACCCCCAGCAATCCTTTCAAGTAGCACAACCATCATAAAGTAGGTGATATAGCAAATTGACAACACAACTCTGCAGACAATACACAGGTGTCTTTCATCATAAACAAAGAGATAGCGAGCATACCCAATATAAACACGCACAACTTCTGGAGTATTCAGCACTTTTCCGAGAGACCACATTAAAGCCCCATACACTCTCATCAACTATATAGTTAAACCAAGAAGTAAGCAACGGCAGTAAATCCAATAAATCTTGCTATTAGAAAGAATAGGGCATTTTGAATTCCAACACCTAACCTGCTGGGTATCAACTTGATCTGCTTTGTTTAAAACAACACGGATTTTGTCATCATTACCACGTAGAGATGCAATTACTCGCTTGAACTCATCACTGATATCAAGTTTGTGAGGATCAAACAAAAGAAGAATAAGATCACATTTTGTTGCAAACCATGATATAACACCAGTGAAATCGTAACTTCTTTGTGTTCGTTGCTTTTCTCCAGACAAAACCCCGGGTGTATCAACAATTGTAATTTCATCTAGCAGCTACAAGCACATGAAAAACAACAGCAATGGTACTGTAAATATTAACACAACTAGTAATCAATTTACGAAAAGCATATCCAAGTTCAACTCACTGGATGTGGCATTTGTGCACATTCAAACTTTGATAAGAATGATCCGCCAAAAGTGGTGAGGCCACTAAAGGGCATATCTGCTTGGACAGCAACTGTGTTCCCAGGTATACTTCTTTCATCCGTTCCCGTCTAAATTCAAGAATATAATGAGCTATTTCCAAATAGATGTAGTTTAGGCCAAGCGTCCATAAGAAAGAAGGGTAGATGACAACTAAAATCATCATATAAGTTCCCACAAATTTGAATTGAAGCAACACTAGTACATTCCGTATCATTTATGCATTTCTAGAGAGGAAAAGGTTTCCAATATATGACAGGATGGACCAAAAAGATAAATATAATCCTTCATGCCTCAATTATTGCTTGGAAGGACAGAACATGGTTAGTATAGTAAATGAAAATTCATTAAACCAGAAGACTGCAAATGACTATAAATGCAAGGCAAACAAGAAATGTTTCAACATATCAAAGTCAAATCAAAGTAGAAGCATTAAGGAAGTTGGGCATACCATCACAACAACAAATCTATCAGTTGTCGGCTCTGGTCCAATGTGAGCTCCTGCCCATAGGAAAGAGATTAGACAGCACAATCTTGCAAATTGACATGAAATGAAAATATCATCGTCAGCTAACCTGGGTAGTTACATCTAAGCAAATGTTTTATAAATGTTGTTTTCCCAGTAGAATACTGGCCCAAAAGCATAACCATAGGCTTGGCATCAAAATCACTGCTTGTCTGAAAAACAAGTTAACGCATGAGTTACTTAAAGTATCACAAACTGCAAGGTAAAAGGATTGAGATCAAGAATAAAAAATTAACTATTGTACAAATAAAGAAAAGGAAAACACCTCAATCTACTTACCAATAAGGGAGAAACAAAGTCATTGAAACGATAGGTAACTTCTAATGGTTTGAGTTTTTCAATGTACAGTCTCTTCAAACCATCAATTATAGATGTTACGGCATTAAGTGGCATCTGAACAACAGATAGTGAAAAAAAGAATGAAAACTAATCAGAACACAAGTTGAAAATTTGAAGTGTTGCCAAGAGGTATATTAAATGTACACAAATCAGCAATAGATATAAATATGAACCATGTCCAAATATTTGTAAAGATGGGACAAATGAATAAGTCACATGCTTAAAGAAATATCAAGAGAAAAGAAAAAGAAAAAGAAGGGAAAATCAGGCAGCAAAATCAACAATTTCAGAAACAAACAAGGTGGGTAGCCAGAAATTACATGCTTCCGAAGTTACCATCTTCAAATACTTCATTTACCTTGTTAGTAAACCAATTTTGATTAATACTAGTAACAGAAAATTGCTCAAAGGCATTAGCTTTTATGGTTACCTTTTAAGCTTTAGCTCAAGGTTTACAATGTGGTTTCCAGTTATTGTGACAATTTCAATCAATGCGAATACAATTGCAACTATATCAGACCACAATAACTACAAGATGCAGCCTGCAACCATAATATTACAACTACAATTGTGGTTGCAGATTGATAGAGTTAAATTGCCAATCGTGTACAGCAGGCGCAAGAAGAAGCTGGTGAACCTTAGCATGTGAGTTTGTAACAAAAAGGAGACAGGTGTCAGCTACTCATTGGAAAAGGAAAGGATATAAAAGGATGGGAATTGCATGTAGGGAAGGGGGGAAAAATTGGAAGACAAGAGTCAGAGTAGAGACAAGGAGGTAGCGGCCCCTCATATAGGCTTGCTTTACGTTCTTTTGTAACTGAATAGATATTTACAAAATACTAATACACATTATTGAATTGAGGAGACAATTTTGATCCATTCTATTCATTTTCTTTCATTAATTCATCTATTTCCCGTTGAGTTCTATCACAGTCCACAATTTCAAGGACCACTTTTAGATTATGCGTTAAGGGTAAACCTCCTTTTCTTCCTATTGGTTCCACAACATAGTAAAACCATTATAAACAATAATTTTCAAAATATCCACAACATATACCAAAAAAATCCTGATAATAGATATGACCATAATGAAATATTAGTCCTACAAACAATGATCAAAAGAACAAAGTAACTTGGAGAGAAATAACATCAGTTCATAACAAATCCAAATTTATGCAAACCTTTCTTGATGATTTTGTTGTAAACCGCTGAGCTGCTGGTGATAACTGCAGCTGAGTTAACCCTATAACATTGTCAATCAATTAATTTTCCAAATAAACAATTAAACAAGACAAAAAAATTGCAGTAAGAATATAGATTACCATTGATTTCAAATTCACCGTTGGCTGTTGAATTCTTGTTTTTCTGGGAGAAAAAGAAAACAGAAGAAATTTAAAGAGAGTACCCCAGTGAATCTTCCAAATGGTCAAGCCTTGCAATTACACTAAGCAAAATGCTTACAGCTAGCAACTCATTAATGCCTTCCATCACTGGGAGTTTGATGTTTTCCACTAAAGCTGAGAGAATTACACATGTATATACGAATTAAACCACACCAAAAGGAAAGCAAATATGGTAAAAGAAGGATGAATCAAAGACTTTGAAGTACTTCATTGACTCATAACCAGAAAACAATTATTCAGAACACACAAGCCTTTGTAGTCAGCCGCTAATAAGTACAAATGTGATAGCATTGGTAACTTCCAAATCTCTTGTTACCGCTCTCAGAGCTAAAGCCTTCATAATCAATGTCATCAAAATACAGTTTGCAACATATATCAGCAAAGTTTTGCCCTTCAGCAGATACTTTCGTCTCATGATTACTAATGACTTATTAACCACAAAAATTCTTGTTAATTCTCCATACTTTGTATCCTTTGGAAAAGGTTTTTCAGTCTAGGAAAACCAATTGAACGGTTGCGCTGTAATCATCCATTAATAAATGCACATGAAAGAGCATATTAATCAGAATAAAGTTATTGTACATACATGTATCTTTTAGAACATCGACGGTGATTTCATGTCCTGATTGTGCCAAAGAAACAAGCTGTACTCAAAGATAGTCAGCACAAATGTTAGATTTATTCTAGTCCACTAAATAACAAAAAAGAACAAAACCAGGCAAAGGTACAGCAAAAGCACAAGGGTTAGACCTGCATCGCAGCAACGAACTCCGCAAATCCTAAGAATCCTTGACGTTTGGAATCCGCAAGTGCCCATATCTTTAGAAACAATCAAAGAACATGACTCGCCACGATTTTAGCAAATATAAACATTATCTATATCTAGAGGCGCAATTCAAGCAAAGAAGATCGAGAAATAACTTTATACGAAATAAATACACCTGTTTGAGTTCCAGGCGAGAAAGGTTAGACAAAGAGAAGAACTTGGTAGCGTCATTCCCAGTGATACGACCGTCTCCATCTAACACCAACCCATGAAAGAAACAAACTGGATTTTAAGAACAACCCATTTCAGAAAATCCAGTAATAAAGAGATGGTATAAACCTGAATCGGCCAAGTTGAACCATTCCTTGTAAACGAGTTGGTGATCTTTGGAGCATGAACTCAAAGGGCTTTTCCCTATCTCCATATGTTCTGCTTCAAATATGGAAAAGTAACAGTTGGGGGGGTTCCGGTTATAGAGGAGAAAACAAAGAAACTGGTATGGAGGTAGTGCGATGCGATGCTAGAGTGAGACTTCACAAAATGCAAGTTTTGAAATTTGAAAAGCAAAGATGGGTAATTTGGCAGTGGGGTTGGATTTGATTTTGGCGCTCGGATCGGATGGCTAATATTTTCTTCTATTTGTTGAAATAGTTTTTTGTGTCGCTTTTCTTTATTTAATTTTTTGAATTTATGATGATTATTAAAATTTGATGGAAAAGGTGGGTCATACATAGATTACGACGTTGAATATCATCTACACATTTAAGTGAATCTCGTATAAATATATAAATGAGATTTAATATAATAGAGTAATTTGAACAGAAGATTTGAAACGATTATATGATATGATCATTAATAAATTAGGTTTTTTTTCCCTCCTTTTATTAATTATTTTTCGAATAATATAATAATTTGTAAATTTTATATCCAAAAATAAGTTTAACGTATTCGATCCACAAAGTTTTTCACTTTGCGAATGTTTAAAGATGATCATAATATACGTAGTCTTCTCTTTATATTTTTATAAAAATGTTTTTTTGTACCTTGAATTTGTAACCTTACGATCACAAAGAACCTGAGTCATACTCTCTTGTGAATTTTATATCTAATTGTAAATTATTAAATAAGTATTAATCATTAATAAAAGTTCTTAATACAATGTTTAAATACTTAGAGAAAATACTAGATAATTTTAAAATAATTAGATTATAATAAAAAATCGATTTCACTTATGTTTTGTTAAATATAATAATAAAAAGATTGATTTTATCTAATTTTATGTTATTATTTATTAATATATAATTAAAGTTTTTATTGATAGAAATTGTCTTGTAATTTATTAAATATTTATTAATAATTAAAATAAATTAATTTTTTATCTATTTTTATCTTGATGTCTCCTTAGACATATGAAATAAATGAAGACATGAGATTGTGACAAAGTCATCAAACGTGGCATTGTATGCTATTATCATTTGAAAGTAACTTGGAAATAACGTTTTTATTTATATGTGTGACAATTAAGAAAGAGTGAAATAAAATAAAATCAATGAATAAAACTTGTTTTAACTATAATTCATGTTTGAGTTAAAGTTTAATATTAATTATTTTCAAATTTTTAAATAAATTCATACTCAAATTCAAATTGTGCAAAAAATGATATCTTCATCATTATCATCATCACACCCAATCTGAATCTCATATTACCGCAGGAACTGGAGAGGTCTGATAGTACATAACCTTAACCCTACGGAGTAGAGAGGCTGTTTTTGGTAGACCCATGTGCAATTATGATATGAAGAAAAAAAAATAGTATAGTAAAAAGATGATACATGTTAAAAGAGTAAATAAATAACACTACAAAATATATATAATTAAATATATAAATGCATAAAAACAAATAAATAACAATACTAATGATAATAATAATTACTTAATAATGTGCGAAAAATATATCATTTTTCAAATAAATAAAATAGAATAAAATGATAAAAATGACGTTATTTTATTAAAATTTAAAATTTAAATACAGATCTCTCATCTATTAAACCCAACCTGCATATTCTCATTTTTATTTCAACATAAATAAATTTAAAATGAATTGACCATAATATATAATTATGTGAATTTAACATAAATAATTTCTATATTAGTTAAAGATAAGATTATATATTAATGGACCTTAATGAAATAGGATGCAATGTGTTTTATTTCATTGATAAACATGAGTATTTATAGTACATCACATTAGGGTAAAATAGATAATACACATAATGGACTAATGGGCCTAATTATCTCTTATAGACCTAGAATTGTCGATATTATGTAAATAAGTTCTAAATAAGTTGACAAAATAATCGAATATTCCATATCATTCAATCATCAATGACGTCAAGTGCATAAGGATTATAACCTTGCACACGTATATATATACATGCTTATCAAACTTCTTCTTCTTCTTCCTCCTCCTCCTCCTTCTTCTCCTCGAGTTCCACGATTGCAAGGGGATAACCTGTCCGAAAGCACATCAAAGATTACGGCTTCGACTGTTAGACATTTTTGCCCCTAACGGCAATTTTGTCAATTTCTTATTCAGTTGACAGTTATTAATTGTAATTTGGTTTTTAAATTAAAGTATCAGTTACGTCACGTAATTTGATCCAGATAAAGATAATAAAGTATCTCAATAAATGATCTAAATTAATGGGTCGAAGTCCAGTTAAAAAATTGATCCCTTTTAATTTGGACCTGGTTCATATCGGCCTTGTGATGGAGAAGCTCGATATGGAAGCTATATAATAGGTTATGGTCTCCTGCAGTTACTCATATCAATCACAAACATAAAGAATCTCTGACCCATTAAGAGAGCTCGTGTTTTGAGAAAATTATAGAAAAACCTAGCCCGTGTTCCGGAGAGCAATTCCTGTAAAGGTAACAATAGATTAGGGCTCCATTTGACTTCAAAAAGTTCGGCTGAAGTTTCAGAACTGAAACACAAGTATTTCCACATTTCTCTATTTTTGGCCCTTTCACGTTCGATCCAAAGCACGTGACTAAAGACCCGTCATATTCTACATCGACTGCCCCCAATCAAGAGTGGTGGAGGAGTTTATGACAAGTGCAAACATTCAGGTAACTTATATAGCAAGAGCTAGCTTCTCTTAAATTACATTTGAGATTTTAATACCCTTTACCACTGGTAAATGTTTTAATCGTAGATCTGTATTTATAACCATTTGTTTTTGCTTAGTTTGGTACTAAGGAAGATGTGTAGACATATTTCTACTTTGTTATTTAGAGTTAAAAATATTAGTAGGTCGGGTCAAGTTCGAACCTTCTTGGTTCGAGTTCAGTTTTAAAATTTTGACAATAGCCAAAACTTGTAACCGAAACTTAATTTCGTTTAAACATGATTTTTTAAATTTATATTAATATTATTTTAAAAAATGATATCATTTTATTTAAAAGTATATACATTAAAATCTAACTTCGAATCTGAATATAAATAACATCCGTATATCATAAATTTCAATACAACGTAAGCAATTTATATATTTTTTGTAGAAATATAAATATGATAAGCAATTAAATCAATGACTTGGTTGTTTTGGAATTAGTTATTTTGTTATGATTAATTATATGAAATATGAAAATTAATTATCTTTTGTGTTATTTGGACTATAAGAAAAAATGACAAAAATATTGTTAATATTCAAATAATAGAGAACAAGTCAATATTTCGTATTTCTTTAAGATAACTTTATACGAATCAGAAATTTTAATATAATTTATTTATTCAATTTCTTATAAGACAGAATATAATAAGCAATTAAATCAATAATTTGGTTATTTCGCAATATTTTTTATTAATTATATTAAGTATGAAAAGCTCTTTATTTAATCACTAATTTCCATATAAATAACCAATATCATAGTATTTATATATCTATAATAGATTTATCATATCATCCATTAAAAGAAGAAAAAAATTGCCATTATATATATATAAAAAAAGAAAAAGCCATTGCAACAAAGAGCGTTCCCAACATTTTTTTTAAAGGATAAAATGGAAGCTAAAAAGCCTAAACAGAAAGAAATACAAATACAAGAAATCAGAAAGAGCATAAATGAGTATAGCCACCCTAATTATATCCCCGCGAAGGATTGAAATTAGGCCTTTTTGACTGTTGTGTAGACACACAAAATTACCATATATAGTCGATTCAAAGTTCGTAAACCAGTTCGCACACGCATTCCCTTCTAGGTGGACATGGCGAAGAATGATCACACAATCTGCCTCAACGAGTGTCTCTCCTATCCAACAGGTTAGCAAGTCGACGTGGCAACCTAGCTTCTTCGGAAAAACGGACAGCAGGAGAACTGCACGCATGATTAGAAGTATGATCAAGAACTTAAAAACCTGATACATTGTCAAGCGAATCTCTTGGCACTGATCAAGAGCTAACCTCTGGAGTACTTTGCTTCTTCTTCTTCTTATCAATGTAGTGATTCCTCAGTTGTGGTGTACTTGCAGGATTTAAAGAAGAAACCTTTTCTTCTTTCACTCTGTTGAAAATCTGAGTGTATACGTCCCCAGATGTGGGATCTGTTTCATCCCAAGATCCGAACTTTGGAACAGGCGGCGACGATGTTCCAAGCTGCTGTCACCAACCCACTAGAAGTTAGATTCAGACCTCCATTTTTGTTTATCCCAAGAACGCAGAACTAGGCCTTCAGTGATCAATCTAAGAGTTTAAAGAAAGCTTACACTGTCAGGAGTATCAGTAGCATGTGGACTAGCTCGACTTCTTCTTCGTCTCATATATGGGGACTTGGTCGATGGAGATTTTCCTCGTGAAGAAAATCTATCAGGATTGCTATCATCATCACCAGGAACCAAACCCTTTTTCTTCTTCCATTCTGGTTCTGATGATCTGATGATGCTTTCCACTGATCCTGGACTCTTTCCCACATCAGAATTATTCTGACAGAACCTGCCATCACGTTGGAGGACACTCTTTGGTTGATCAGACAAGTATGTTGTATCTGCATTGTAGCTTGCATCGGCGTAAGTTCTCCGGTGATAATTTGGGTGCACAGGAGTTTGACTGAAAAAGCTATAGTCGGGCTCAGGTTCAGGTTCAGGTTCAGGTTCAGGTTTAGTTTCAGGTTTTGAGCAGCTCCTGACATGAACAAAGACCACAGAATTGTCCTCAGGATCGTTGGGGTTCATCCTGGAACTAGCTTTCCCTTGACTTGCAGTCTCAAAGTAAGCTGTGTAAGATACGTTATCCTTTTCCCAGTTTCCGAATTTCGGGACATGGGAAAGTTTCTTCTGCGAAGAAACATCACAAACATTGGAGATTTGACAGATAAAAAGATTAAAACCAACTTAAGAACAAGAAAGGAGATCGTGAGAGATTTTGTTCAGAAGATTACTTACAGCCATTGAGATTGAGTCTGCTTATAAGATTAAACAGTAGCTAGTGAGTGTCCACTGATCAGAGACTTTCCTGAAGAACTGATGTGATGGTGAAGGTTTCATCAGTGGAGGGAAGATATAAGAAGAAGAAGAAGATGATGATCCACTGGCCCGGAAATACCGAGGGCCTGATACAGTATATTCTCGATGATTATAATAAACTATTAAGTCGGATTTAATTAAGTTCAGTAATATTTAATAATTAAGTTAGATTATTAATAATTAATATTTTATTAGTCAATTGTTATATTCTTTTTTAAAATGAATTTGGTAATATTTAATAACTAAGTTACATTGTTATAAATATTTTACTGGTCAAATTTTGATGTGAGTTTGTCGTTATTTTAAAAAAAAGTTTAAGATCATTTTTAAAAAATTAAAATTATAAAAATTCCAAAATTTTAAAAAAATAGGAAATGTTTTTAAAATTACTTAAAAGTTTAAGTCCAATTTTATTAATTTGATTTTAATTAATTTAGGTAATATTTAATAACTAAGTTGAATTTTTATTTTAGCAACATTTAATTGTTCTATTTTTTATGTTCATTTTCATTATTAATTTTTAACAAAAGTTTAAAAGAAAAAAATTGTCTAAAATATTAAAAATTTTAAAAATTCAAAAATTTTATAATTTATAAGTTTTTAAAAAATTATTAAATACAATTCCATATCTATTCTTTTAATTACTCAAATTGTAATTAAGTAAAAACAATCATACTAACAAAATATAAAAAAAGGAATTTTATTTACGGATTATAAAACTATTTGAATATATATTCTAGATGCATAAAAAGGATAATAGTAGTTTCTATTTTTATTTTTTCATAAAGAAGCCGGCACTAAACTGTGCTTTCTTTAATACAAAGAGTTGACTGTTTCGAGGACAACTAAACCTGTTGAGAGTTTGATACAACTTAGGTTGGCAGTTCCGGCGGAATCTGCCGGTTAACAGTTACATCGAGTTTCTTTCTGGCGTCAACGAGCACAGGACATTTTATCATAGCCTTCACTACAAAATCAATTGTGTTTGGAGCTTACCCAAGTTTTTGATACTTGGATCAAAAAATGAGATGATCTGAGCATTAGAAAACAAGGAGGAAAAGACAAGAAGAAGAAGAAGATGTTGTTAGTGATGCATCAGGTGTAGAACATTACAAGACTGATGCTAGAACATGGTCTTTGAAGCATTACTGTGTCATTCATTACTTCCGGATTAATCAGACATCGACCAGTTGCTAAAGCGGGAACAATATCCAACCAAGATCAATAGATAAAAGGTTAGGATCGCTCAAAGAGGTCGCGAACAACAACAGCCCCCTGGGTCGATAAATCTGGGGAATAAGTAGAGAGATGCAGCAGATGCTGCTTCAGATGCTTATCAATCATAATCTTACGCAGCTGCTATCAAACTTTGGAGAACGAATCTCAGAACTATGAACAAGATGACCTTCATGGTTTGGGTCATTGAAAATGGAACGCATAAGGCTCTGATGGGAGCTTGAGAATTGAACTTCAATTGACAGATAGGAAGGGATTACAGAGGATAAAGCAATCTAACAACTCATTAATATCTCATGAAATTCAGCGGATTGCAACATTCAATTTCAATCAACCTGAGAAGATATTGCAGGAAAATGGTATAGAATTCTCATTCAAATTTCAATTACTGAGATGAAATCCACTGTAGGAGAAGCATTGAATTCACAACCCTTTGTATAAGTTGTAATGGTCTTTTATGGATTGGACAAGAAATACCAAGGAAAACAGGGACAAGATTCTGACATAAAAGCACCTCAATTTGGACATTGGTACATAGAATAAGAGATTAACATGATCTTGGTGAGGATGACTCTTGAAACCCTCACCAATTTCCTACTGGATGATGCATTTATATAGGATTCACATAATATCACAAGATGATTCTACTCAATGAACAAAACATCACAACAAAGCTGTGGTCTCAAATTGAAGCTAGTCGGATCATTACCGGAATTTGCTATAATTGCGACCGCATTTCCCGCAATTAAACATAGCCCTGCAACCGCAGTATAACCATCAGCAGTTTTACAATCCTGAGCTGCAAAACTATTGTGACCTGCTGCCATTTTCCTGCCACAAGTTGATGATATCAGTAGCTTGATTAAGCAGAATCACCAATTGCGTCCTGGAAATCCAGGGCTTGCTCTCCATCAATAACTTAAGCTGTTCCCAAGCATCACTTATTGGCCAAAAGTGGTAAGCACTCAAAGGGATTGTCCCGTGGCCTGGTATGACTTGGTCTAGACCAATCCCTAATGCCCTTTCCATCCAAATGAACTTCAAAACTATCCTCGGTTTCGCCATTGGCTTCACTACAACTCGGAGCTTCTATCAAACACCAAAAGATCAATCCTTTGTTAAATCCCACATAAACCCCAATTCCCAAAAAAGCCCAAAAAGCAAAATCAGAAGAACCAAAATTTACCTCTTTCTCAGTTGGGGTGTTGTCTTGAGCGATTATGGGGTCGGAAGTGGAAACAAAAAGCCTGAGCTTTGTTGGGTTTTGAAAGGTTAGTGGTTTGATATTAACTTCAAAGGGTTTACGTAAGAATCCATGTTTAGCAAGTTGCGAGCTTTTAGTGTGTGCATATACATTGAGTTGTACTCTACAGGAAGCTAACATCGCTCTTAGTTCTTGTGTGTGTTTGAGAGAGAAGAGGACGAGAGTATTCTTCTTCTTCTTCTTCTCTTCTGCTTCAACTTCTCTGTCAAAAATGGAAGCCAAGAAAAAGGCTTAAGCCCGTGCTTGGCTAGGTTGGAATTGGAACTAAGATGGACCAATCAAAAAAATAATAGAAAAAGAGAACGATAATTTGTACGGAAAGATAAAGTTTAAAGCATTTTCTGTTATAAAGATGAAATTCAGAAATTTTTTAATCTCTATTTCAGTTAATTATCTTTTCAAAATTTTAAAAAATACGGATGAAGACTTTAGAATGTTTTAAAAAAGTTTAAATAACTGGCTAAAGATTAAATAAAATTAAAAATTTTGTAATATGATTAAAAGAGATGGTCTATTTTTTTCAAAGTTAAATACAATATTTGAGGATCAAATTAATGAAATAAAGCATTTGTAAATATCAGTTTAAGCAATTTTTTAAACAATTTGTATAATCCAAATTTGATTCATAAATTTTTGGATAGATCCGATCGCAACTTCGAATATAGAATTTAAAGGGATCAAATAGGAAATGATACTCTGAATCATAGAACTATAGTGAAATGTACGATCAACCATTGTGTGCAAGAATTTGAAGTTTAATTAAAAATAAGATTGTTAAATGGATATTGATTTAAATTAACTGTTTAATTGATAAATTGATCCATTTTTAATAATAAAAATTATTAAAGTGAATTGAACCGAAAAGTTAAAAATAAACAGAACTGGTTAGGTTTTTTAATTATTACTATTTTCTTCAATTTTAATTTTTATGAAATTCAATAAATTAGAGATGACAAAAAAAATAAGATTGAAATTTAAATAGGCATTAAGAAAAATAAGTTTAAACTTAATTTCAATTTTGAAAAGTGTGAGATGAAGATAATAAAACAGATTTTGATGAAGGAGGGGGAAGAGATCTGCAACAGTGGCTGGAGAAGTAGAAAATAAAGGGGGAAATCTTTTTTAAATTTTGCAAATTAGGGAAACTCCACGAGCCAAGCAAAATCAATTAATATATAATTCGTGTCTTGACAGGCTGTAACATTGTCTCTTGATAAGAGTGAGTAAGGAGAGAGCCCAATAGTTATGGAAACACTACCAAATAACCATGTTCATCTGTTTTCAACTTTGTCTATGTCTAGTCTACCTTCTAGTGTTAAGTGTGTTTATCTAATCGTATTGAAAATTTCGTTGAAATTACTCATGCTCATGTAAAAAATCGTGTTTGTGAGTCTTCTTTACCTTTGTTGAGTCCCTACAGTATTTATTCTCATGACTGTTTCTGCACGAGAAGTATACATACTATTTCTCTACATCTAGACCAAAAGTTAAACAAATAATTCAGAGTTTCATATTCGAATAGTATAATCTTAGATCTACTACAGCAAAACGGTACGTAAAGCTTGAGATCCTAAAAGAGCTGATCTTTCTCTGGAGAGAACACAACCATAAACATCTACATGTAAGAGTTATACACCTTATTTTCACACTTCATGGAAGAAAGAGAATACCTGCGACAATCAGGATATTTCTTCTAGACACTGCCTACACAACGTACCAAAATGTTTTGATTGGTACCTTGTTGACTACTCTCAACAATGGAAGTGTCATTTTGACAATAATACCTGATATCAATATCAGGTTTGATGATCCCACTTTATCTAAACGACTACAAGTTCAGATTCAGATAACTGGAGCAAATCAAGATATTACGACCATTATAGCTACTTTACACTACCAGATGATCTATCGCCTGCCGAATCATGTTTTAGACCTTAACTTTCCAAATTCAACTTTGGATGCTCATTATATGGTTACTGATCGTTTCAATAATCAGACTACTATCATCCAGATCCCGAAGCAATTACCAGCTGTGGAGCTTGAAAAGTTGATGTCTACTGAATGGATCACTAATTACCAAAAGGTGTTCCATTCGCCTCATTGACGCTCTTTTCATACAACAACTCCTCCGATTATGAAGACATTAAAGGATAGCATGATGAAGCCATCTATGCAAAGCCCAACGAAGATCCATCTGGACCTACGTCCAGTGCTATACTTCTAATTCAGTCTGTATTTTTTCATATGAAAGGTAAATCTAGGACTCCTATCCATTATTTTAAATCTAATGGAGATCCAGTCTATGTAAGCCATCATCATGGACAATTTGTATAGGATGTTGAACCATCTATACGAGAACCTGACTGTGTCTGTCTCAACCCTGAGTCAGACAGTGATGATGATGATGAGCAGTATGCCAGACGACAAAGGAGGAAGAAAAAGTATAAAACTCGTTGTATGCATTCTCAATAGTATTATCCACACAATGATGATTCAGATCCAGATCTCTTTGTGAGATGATGAAATCTTATACCTGTCAGCCTAAGCCAACAATTCCTGTCATTACTCTTATACCTTGTATGATGGTTAAACCATACGAAGAAGAGTTTCCTTCTCTACAAAGGAGTATAGATGAAACAACTAGGGTTATCTCTAGCCCTTATATTCGAGCCACAGGAATAACTTCACAAGGAACACTTGTCTCAAATCCTTCTAATGAAGTTCTTAACTGGCAGATATCAAATGCAGTAGCATAGAACAAAGTCCTTAGAAGAATTGATTCTAAGTCAGATGAAATCAGTCAACAGACTCATGCTATTCAACATAAAGTTGACACCATCTCTAAACAGATCCAACAACTGTACCATTCATATAAAGCTCAAATCAAGCAATTCAACGTTGATCTTCAAGATTACATTGCTACATAGTATTTTGGACTTGACTTCGACGTCAAAACTAGAGATCTCAAGGAATTGTGCAACGTATGGAAGCTGATATGCAATCTGCACAGTTTACCCAGAAGAAACTTATTATTCAAATGTGATAGATATGTTGTTTGATCAAAGGGTAATTGAACTTGAAGAAATTTGAATAATCAGCTTCTTCTGGGTACGTCTGATATAAAGGAGGAGTATATACTAGCTGTATATTTGGAAATACTGAAGAGGATGAGCTATATACAGTCTCAGATTGCATATCAACTTCCATGCGTTGCACAATTGCTTGTATCTTCCTGAGTTCTCTATTTTTGACGTCAAAGTTAGGTCCAAAATACTGTGTAGCAATGTAATGTCGAAGATCAACATCGAATTGCTTAATCTGAGCTTTGTATGAATGGTACAGTTGTTGGATTTGTTTAAAGACGACGTTAAGTTTATGTTGAGTAGCATGAGTCTATTGACTGATTCCATCTAACTTGGAATCAATTCTTGTAAAGACTTTGTTCTGTACTACTGCATTTGATGTTTGCCAGTTAAGAACTTCATTAGAAAGATTTGAGACAAGTGTTCCTTGTGAAGTGATTTTTGTGGTTCGAATATAAGGGCTAGAAATAACCCTAGTTGTTTCATCTATACTCTTGTGTAGAGAAGGAAACACTTCTTCTTATGACTTAACCATTATACAAGGTATAAGAGTAGGAGTAATGACATGAATTGCTAGCTTAGTCTGACAGATAGAAGATTTTAGCATCTCATGAAAAGATCTAGGTCTGAATCTTTCTATTAGTAGACCACTAGATTTGTTGGAATCATTTGGATCTAAATCATCTTTGTGTGGATGACACCGTTGAGAAGGCATACAACGAGTTTTTGACTTTTTCTTCCTTCTTCGTCATCTGACATACCGCTCATCATCATCATCACTGTCTAACTCAGGGTTGAGATAGACTTTACAATTAGGTTCGCACATAGATGGGTCAACACCCTATACAAAGTGTCCACGATGATGGCTTACATCTACTGAATCTCCATTAGATTTTAAATTATGGATAGGAGGGTCATATTTACCTTCTCTATGAGAAAATACGGGCTGAATTTGAAGTATACCGGATGAAGAAGGTCCAGATGGATCTTCGTTGGGCTTTGCATAGATGACCATGCCATCCTTTGATGTCTTTAGAATCGAAGGAGTTGCTGTATGAAAAGAGTGTCGATGAGATGCATGGAACACCTCTTGGTAATTGGTGATCCATTCAGTAGGTATCAACTTTTTAGGCTCCACAGTTGTTAATTGCTTCGGTATTTGGATGATAGTAGTCTGATCATTGGAACGATCAATAACCATATAAAGAGCATCCAAAGTCAAATTTGGAAAGTTAAGGTCTAAAGCATGATTCTGCAGACGATAGATCATCTAGTGATCTAAGATAACCATTATGGCTATAGGATCTTGATCTGCTCCAATAATTTGAATCTGAACTGAAGTCGTTCAGATAAAGAAGGATCATTCAACTTGATGTTGAAATCATGTGCTATTGTCAAAATGATACTTCTATTGTTGAGAGTAGTCAGTAAGGTACCAATCAAGACATTTTGGTACACTGTGTAGGCAGTGTTTAGAAGAGATATCCTGGATGTCATAGGTATTCTCTTTCTTCTATGAAGTGTGAGAATAAGGCGTATAGCTCCTACATGTAGATGTGTATGGTTGTGTTCTCTCCAAAGAGAGAGCAGCTCTTTTGAGATTTCAAGCTTTACGTATTGTTCTGCCGTAGTAGATCTAAGTCCACACTGTTTCAATCTGAAACTCCGGATTATTTCTTTGACTTTTAGTCTAAATGTAGACAAAATAGTATGTATACTTCTTGTCCAGGAATGGTAATAAGAATAGATACTGTAGGGACTCAATAAAGGTAAAAAAGACTCACAAATACGATTTTTTATAGGAACATGAGTAATTTCAACGAGATTTTCATTACGATTAGAAAAAACACGCTTAACACTAAGAAGGTAGATTAGGCATAGACAAAATTAAAGACAGATAAATAGAATCATTTGGTAGTGTTTCAATAATTATTAGGTTCTTTTCTTACTTACTCTTATCAAGAGATAATATCACCGTCAGATAAGATACGAAAGTTGGCTCTGATTTAATTAATATATAATTCTAAACTTAAAGTCTAATTCGCATTTAATTTTTTTTTAAAATTTAATTAAATAAAACAAAATCGTTGACTTAAAATTAAGATTTTAGAGTTTAAAGGCGAAAGACTTCTTTTTATAATAGCTTAACAATCCTCGCCCAATTTGTTCACTTGTGTAAAGCTCAAATTGGAAAGAAAAAAAATGAATTTCCACTAAATTGCCAAAATAAATATCCGAGTGAATAACAAAAAATAGAAGAAAAACAAGTAAATTTTAAGAAAATAAAAATCTGAAAAATAGAAATTCACTAAGACTTATACTCGAGCTACTCGACTGTTCTTTTGGATAGTATCAGTACGCCTCTTACTTTTATCTACATGGGAGATCAAGACCACGCTTCAACATGGTATCTTCCCTCCCTTTCCGACCGCCTAAGCAACAACTTAGCAGCTTCCTTAGGAACTCCAGCCTCCTCGGAAATAATGTCCTCCAATGCCGACATTACGTCTGATGGCATTTTGGTTGAAGAACCTGCAACATAAACAGAAGCTCCCTCTGACAATAGTCTCCAGATCCTCTGACTATTTTCACGCATTCTATGATGCACATACACCTTCTGCTGTTGGTCTCTTGAGAACGCGACATAAAAGCCGCCACCCCTTTCTTTGGAAAGCAAACCGCCATTCTGTGCATGGGACAACCAGAGGTCTTTGTATAAATAGTCGTTATCCATGTTTCTGCAACCAAAGAAGAAGGCGATGGGAGCAGCTGAACCGGAAACGTCATTTGCAGCTCTTTCCTCTATGAATCCGCGAAAAGGGGCACATCCAGTCCCAGGTCCAATGAGAATGAGGGGACATGTTAATGGAGGAGGAGGAAGGGAACCTTTATGAAACCATGCTGGAATACGTACGCCTAAGCATGACAAAGTTATGCCATTATATGGTAATCAATGATGTATCAATTTAGAATTGCATAAGCATATCAAAAGTTTCAATTATGTTAATCGGGAAAAAAATACCCTGTTGTGGATCAAGCTTTGCCAGCCACGTCGAGCATAGGCCATTGCGGTTCCTCTTAAATGGTGTTAGCCATGACACTATGTTGACAGTCAAGTGCACTTGATTCGGATGAGCCGAAGGTGAAGAAGAAATCGAAAACGCCCTTGTTTTCAATGGAGGAACCAATTGCACCAGCCACTCAAGTGGCATTTGCACGGAGGGGAAATCCTCCAATACCTATAACCGCAAAAAATCATTTCTGTCACTTGCACTCGATGTTGTAAGAGATTCTAATGCCACAAAGAAAAAGAAAAGACTAAAACTTCACACAGAACTGACCTCCAAAACAGTTCTTCTTTCCTTCTGGTTGTACTGGTATAAATCATCTCTTCCTTCAGGCGAGGCAAAATATTGGAGTCTCTCCTTTTCGTGTTCAGCTTTCGCGAAAAAGCTCATTACCTGGAAGATGAGGCATTGCGGCACATACGAAATGTACAATTATTGAAGTCTGTGGCATCAAATATGACAAAAACTTTAACAAAAAGAAACAACTGAATTGGCAGAACCAACTTTAATGTCTATCAGATATATGTGTGTACAAATTCGTGGGTGCTGGTTTGCTGTACATCTACAATATTATTGGAGTCTAAAAAGGTTGGAACGTAAAGAATGCATATTCTAATAACAGAACTACCAGAATTCATTAACAAAGCTAAATATTTGGTTTATGGGAGAATTAAGCAGATCAATCAGAATGATAGTCACTAGTCAACAAAATTGTGGTTAATTACATAAAACTATTTTCAAGTTAACAGCCAAGAAGAGTACAAATGAGGTACAATGATAAATCTACTATGACCAAATTTACCTTTCCCATAGTTGATAGGTCACCCACAATCTAAATCTCAATACTAAATAGCAGACGAGACTATTTCAACTAGACAGAAACAGGACCATACCATAACATTAAACAGAAGCAAATAATGGTAAGTAAAAGCTATAATTTCTCATTAAAACAAGCAACAGAACATAAAATATACAGCATGCTTGCCTCAAAGAAATAACGTCTGGGGGAAGCTGATGCAACATCCATTGTTAATTCCACAAAAGTTTTTAATTTTATGGGGACGGTTGAGTTACCGCCGTCAATATCAAGGTGGTGATTCTCTGTACTTCGATGGTGCACCTGAAATAAGAGAAATGTTTTTTAGTTGGAGCACTAGAAGAATGTTATCATACATCAACCTCGAGTGCAGATAAGTTGCAGTTTCAGAAAAAACAATAAAGCCATGGTATGAGAAGATAATGAATATTGATCAGCAAAATGTTGACAAAATTAGTTAGAAAGATGAGGGAAAATAGAGCTTCAGCCCCCAGGATGTGCATAGTCAGCTGGTTATACACATCAAAGCAAATGAAGAATATAATCATCATTAGAAGGCAAAATAGGCACTAACGGGAGATCAGGGTTCTGCTTTCTGAAACAGCTACTTCCACAATCTCTAGTTTCTTGCAACAATATCGAATATAGAAGAATCATATCAGATCTCAATGGGAAAAACATTACACGTTACCAGTTAAATAAACCTACGAGGGAGGATTTATCTCAGGATATTCACAGTGAACAAGCTCAGATTTGAACTTTTATAGGTGCCAACCCACTGCACAATGAACCAAACAAGGCATGTTTGACCTGCTCAGTGCTCACCATTGGATTAATTCTTTCTCCACTGCTATCCTTGGGTTGAATAAATTAACAGCTAGCTTTTCAAAAATTATATGAATACTTTTAGATTAAAACAGGACTCTAAAATGCAGCAGCATACAAAGTCTATCTTTAGACGGTATTAAAACATATGCTATACCAGTTAGGCCCGTCAATAATACAAAAGGACTTACAGTGATGAGAGATTCTGGGTCCAAATTACAACGCTCTAAGAAAGCATCCACAGCAGCACGGTTTTGACCAGGGAGAATTTCAAGAACATCTCCTACTTCATATTTAATTGCCTGTCAATAAAGTGAAACACAGAAAGAGGATAATTCAAACATCAGCTTCATCAGCTTGAGGTCATACAAAAGACTAGTCTAGACAAGCACACACTCAAATCAGCATTTAAACAAACATAACTTACAGATGAAGTTAATTCAAATTCAAAATGGCGCACATCCTTTCCGCAGCCTTTTCTGCACAATGCCTGATTCTTGACCTACAAGGGAAAATGTAAAGGGACAGAAATAAGAACCTGAAGCCATAATTACATGACAGGAATGTAGACAAAGAATAGGAGAATGAAGAAAAAATGAAGGAAACAATTAAGATGAACAAAATCATTGTGAGTTGACTTATCAAATCAATCAAACATGCTAATCAAGTATTGATACCAATTTCAAAAAGCAGTCAGGCAAATCCTTATCGTAAGAAAATTTTCCAGGAGACATTGAGCGAGCCCTCTTAATTTGCTCCTGACCTGGTACCACCAGAGCAGAAAGAACTGTAAGTTCAAAACCTACAACGACTAAAACTTGATCTATTTTCATAAGGCTAACACTCAAACAAAATACTCCAAGTAAATCAACCAAAAGATAAAAGGGAACCAAAAGAAAAAGAGTATTTGTCAGATGCCCAAAGAATAAAACAGCAGTTTGAAGCTAACAGCCCACCTTATAAGACTGTCAAAATAAAACATTTTCATTATTGCGATATTGTACAACAATTACAGGAACTTGTATCAAGGATATAAAATCACTTGACTTGGACAGAAGATAGATAAACACTCTTGTCCTTATATAGCCTGACTTCAAGTTACCTGATGCAGAAGACAAATGTAAGCCCAGGTTCTCACGTTCATGATATATTATTTGAACTTTTGGCTGATCAATCAGCTTTGAATCAGGAATCACAAAATCAGGACCATTTGGGAAGAATTTAGGCTTGATCTTATTCAACACTGGCCATAAGGATGACATCCAAGGATCCAGAGCACCTTCATACCTATACGTACATATAAACAACCAATGCAACATACTGCATATCAGAGTCATTGCTGCATTTTATTTAAAAGAACAACTGAGAACGTCAATGCTTCTCTTGCAAAACGAATGATTAAAGGAGATTCTTCTTTCAGATAAAATTTCCATCAAAAACACAAATAAAATTCATATATAAAACTCTTTAGGTGATAAAGATCCACAATAAATGGAAACTTTGGTCAAACCACAATATCCCTATATGCAATATTATACATCAAAATTAAGACCATATTATCCAAAAAGTCATTTTCTACCCCTTTTTGACAGCTTATTACCGTATTACCTAGACCATAAGAGTACCTATGATAAACACTTAAGACATGGAGAAGGACATAAAAGATCAGCACAGACATTAAGGTGAAAACAATTAAAGCAAAGCTATGAATTCTAACGTTGAATCAATTATATTTGTGTTTGTTAAGTGCATATACATATAAGTTCTCCAAACAAAAGCACAGAGGCATATTGCAATCATACCCTGAAGGGTGCTGATCATCTCCCAAACCCTTTTCAATAATTGCAACCCCCCCGAGATCAGAAAGCCTTCTGTCAAGCTTCTTAGCCACAAACTACAGGTTCACAGCAAGCAAAATCTGTTACTTTCAAACTTGAGAAAAAGAAATGAGGAAGCAACTGATTTCATTCTTTATAAACAACCAATCCTGGACATTCTGCAGCTGTAAAACCAATCATCACTAATTCTTCAATTACTTCCAGCAAGGATCTAATCTGAGGCCTTGCAAATTAAATAACAACCATATGCGACTCATTCTGTTTTCTAAAGATGCACATGTCATCATGTTAGACCCAATAAATAGTCATCCATAGGCTTGAATCAACACCTTAAACTTTTACATTGAATATCCCTTCACACTTTCAGTCCAATGAGATTCTGTGTGAAGTTTTGGAGTTACAACAATAACTAGGCCTTAGTAATAGTTCAAGCTTTTGGGTTTAATGGTACATTTCCTTTATATGCGTAAATTGATGCATTTGTTTGGTTTCTTTTCGATTCCAATCATCAAAAAGAGAAATAATAATACATTAATATTCATGGTACATGTTTAAAATTTTAAAGCAAGCTGTGAGCTCATGTTGCCTAAGCCAGGCCATAAGAAAAGAACTAAGCAGTTAATGGACCTCTCAATGCACTAGTATTGAATTTCACACCCTTGAGTCATTTCAAAGATGGACTGCTTAATGTGTCTAGTGAAAAATAAGAAAACTGTTAAGTGTTAAGTTATGAAGGTCATGATCCACACGGCCATAGTACATGCATGCCAACTCAGTTATACTTTTCTCCAATTTTCTTGTAAACCACAATGCAGCAATGAAAAACTAGATTACATGACAATAAAGTAGAGATATAGATGAATTGAAGATGATGATGACTCGTGAAATACAGAAATAGCTACATTGTATTTTTGGTAACTAGAATCACCGAGTCCAAAGACAGCATAATGAAACCCTTCCAGCCAACGCTTAGTAAGATTCTTTTGCAAAAGAAATCTCCAAAAGGCCTACACAAGTAGAATACGAAGAACCAAAAACAAAACAGACAAATTTAGTGCTCATCCTTGAAACAAAACGTTAGAACTGAAGGGAATTTATGAAAAAAAAAAGTAGCATCAATCACAACCTTCATGGAATCTGGTGTGTCCCCCTGACCGGTTGTAGAAACCACGAAGATTACAATTTCCTCCAACGGCAAGGAAGCCTGAGAAGCGAAATTTTCAACTAACGAACCACTAAAACAAAAGAGCTTCTCCTACTTTCCTCGACATTTCCACTATACATATATCTAACTAAAATGAGATAAATGAGACACGGAAATACTAACAGCATCATATTCATCGGTGGAGTAAAGAGTGACCGGGCCACCTCGACGCTCGGCCTCCCGCCCGATGCGCTCGGCAGCGTCCAAAGCGTTGCCGGTTTGAGAAGCGTATAGAATTAACAGCTTTCTGAGCTTTTCTTCCATCGGAATTCACAATTTCTCCGGAACTTCGGATTTGATCCACAAGTAAACAGAGAAGAGGAGACGAGAACAGACGGAGAGCTTACAGTACGGAAAGGAAAAGTCAAGTCAGCTCACCAGAACTTTCTGATTATCTAAGCGAGAAAGTTGCAATCACAGTAACAAACTCCATTTCTTTCCGCTGTTGTCTCTGCAATAATCAAGTAAATCACAAGATCAAATCGTGCTTCAGCCAAGCAAAAATCATAAATGAAATCCAAAACATACAGAGCAAAGAAAATTTAAAACCGATTTAAAAAGAGAAGATTGAAGCAATAAGGATTCGAAGAAAATAAACAATCTACGAGCAAATGAATTAAAAAATCCATGAACATAACAGATTTGATCCTATAAGAAAAACACAGAGAGAAGAAGAAAGAAAACGCACCAAGCAGTGAGGATCGCCAATCGAATCTCCGGTAACAGTAGTTGAAAGAGCGTTTTTGAGAGGGGTAGTTCTTAAGAGGGAAGGTTAGTGGCGGTAACCAAAGATTAAAACAGTCAACCGACGAGTTTAACAGTAAATACGGTCGTAATTTTTCAAATTATCAGTTGTATTTATTTAATAGATTTTGTTATTAAAATCAACAAACTTATTAATAAATTGTGATAATAAATATTTATTTAACAATCTTTTCTAAAATTAAACTTTAAATTATTGAAAAATTTTCTTCAAACAAATTTCAAAATTTTCAATTTTCAACTTTTTAAAAATATTAACCAAATTCAAGCCGAGAAGTTTTTTTTAAAACGGAGAAACTCACAACCGTTATCTTGAATATGAACTACATAAATTTTTAGAATGACGTAATAGTTAGTAAATCACATCAACTAAGTACTTCGTACTAGATAAACCTTGTGCAACATACTTGATTAAAAGAGCGTAATAAGTAGATCAAAATAATATTATTTTAATATAATTTATTAAAAATAGGGTTAGTAAGGTTTGAATTGATTAAGCTTCATACTGGGATTAGCTTAAGTTCAAATTCAATCTGGAACTCAAAAAAAAAATTATATATTTCATTTTATCTTAAATAGTAAAAATGAAAACTTTCTGATTTGGAAGTTTACGATGGAATGTAAAATAATAAAAAGCTTTACACTATATTACATTATAAATCCTTAATCCAAACAAAATTTTACTATATTATATTATGAACCTTTCCATTCCTCCTAAATAATAATTTTCTAATATTATATTAATTTACATTTCATTTTATTATATTTTATTCCATTTCATTAAAAATCTTACGTTCAACTAAGTATAGCTTAAGATTATATTGTAATTGTTTTATAAATTTTTATTATTTTAAAATAAAAATTAAAAAAAATCAAATTAAGTCAAGTTTGGCTCAAGTTAAATTGCCTTAGATCGGACTTAGACCTTAGCAGAAGTTGTTGGGTTGAGCTTGGGCTTAGGTAAGCTCAGGCTCGACCTAACCCATTATAATAAGTTAATTAATTATCAAATTTGATATAAACTTAATAAATTTAATTAACACTAATAACTTAATTAATTATCTTAAATTATTAATTTGAATTACATAATTCATTAAGTATAAATTTAAAATTTTATTTTGTTATTATTTTAATTAAAAATTTAAAGAAGAATAAAAAAAGAAAAAGTAAATAGTTTTTTAGCTTCGTTTCTTTTACTCAAATTTAAATTTAAATTTAATTTACAGTTTTGACAAACTCCCCTACGCTACCGCCCAAACCTCATTTTCATCTTCCTCGCGAGCCCTAAGAAATAACAGATTCCATTCCTGAGTTGTTTCTCTCTTTGGACAAGACGAGAAGAGTAGAGTAGAGAAGAGAAGAGAAGAAAAACTATGGCACTTCGAGTGTTGAACCCTAACGCCGAGGTGCTGAACAAATCGGCGGCGCTTCATATGAGCATAAATGCCGCCAAGGGCTTGCAAGACGTCCTCAAGACCAATCTTGGCCCCAAAGGCACCATTAAGATGTATGTACTCTTCTTTTTCTTCTGTATTTTGACTTCTTTTTCTTGTGAAAATGGAACACCTGACTCTCACTCTTAGGCTTGTTGGCGGAGCTGGAGATATCAAACTCACTAAAGATGGCAACACTCTTCTCAAAGAAATGGTAGTTTGTGTGTTTTTAATTTTAATTTTAAGATGAGATCTTCTTTCAATCTGTAACTGACTCTCGGCGTTTTGCTTCTTACTGGTTTCAGCAAATTCAGAGCCCCACGGCGATTATGATTGCAAGGACAGCTGTTGCTCAAGACGACACAAGCGGAGATGGTACTACTTCTACTGTCATCTTTATCGGGGAACTCCTGAAGCAATGTGAACGATACATTGATGAAGGTTAGTAGCCATACATGTCAATTCCTCTAAAACTAGTTTGAGTCTCGATGGTAAAGAAACAAAAAACTTATTTTATCAAATGCTGAAGTCAGTCTTAGAGTATTATCGTTTTGATTACACCTACTTAATTTTATTCAGGAATGCATCCGCGTGTTCTGGTCGATGGTTTTGAAATTGCAAAAAGGGCCACCCTGCAATTTCTGGAGCAATTTAAAACTCCTGTGGTCATGGGCGATGAACCTGACAAAGAGATTCTAAAAATGGTAGCAAGAACAACACTAAGGACAAAGGTGATTCTTTTCTCGAGAAACTGTAATTTGCTTAACGTTATTATAAGTCATTTCAAGTTTAAGTTGACAATGATTGCTCTTGTGCAGCTTTATGAAGCATTGGCAGATCAGTTGACTCTCATTGTTGTCAATGCGGTAAGTTTTACCTGCTGATATCTTCTCGAAGGCTGTAGTTATTGTCAAATTTTAGATTTTTGAGGCCCCTAACTATTTCTAGCTAGCGCGATTATAACTATTTTTTTCGTAAACTATGCAGCTGCTATGTATTAGAAAGCCTGATGAAGCCATTGACCTCTTTATGGTCGAGATTATGCACATGCGCCACAAATTTGATGTTGATACACGACTGGTAATTTTCTCGAATTTTTGATGGCTTCAGAATTTTGTTAAGGTCAGCTTGACTTGTAAACAACTGGAAAATATTGTTTCCTGTAATGAGTATAATTCATCTTGTGTGGTTTATGTTCGTTAGAAGAAAAAGTATTAGTGCTCTCAAATGGAAGGTTGAGACCATAGTTCCCATTGGCACAGAAAGGCTTCAGTCATTTAGCAATTATATAAAGAGATGTTACTCATTGGTGATCTTCTAATGAGTTAATGATTAAAGCTGTGTACTTAATAACTTGGAAAAACTGTATAGGATTTTGTTCACTTAATTCCATGGTGCTCTTTTGCAGGTTGAAGGTCTTGTACTTGACCATGGCTCTAGGCACCCTGATATGAAACGGCGAGCAGAGAACTGCTATATATTGACATGCAATGTGTCTTTGGAATATGAGAAAAGGTACTCTGTTATACAGTATCTAATCTACTAATTTTGGAGACAAACTATTGCATTTAGCTAGGATTTCTTGTGAATTATGTACTGATATTGCATATTCCAGTGAAATCAATGCAGGATTTTTTTACTCTAATGCGGAGCAGAGAGAGGCAATGGTTGCAGCTGAAAGGAGACAGGTGGATGAAAGAGTTAAGAAGATCATTGGGCTAAAAAATCAGGTTGAGCAACTTTAGTTATAGATTTTATGGTAGTGATGGTGATATACATATATGTATACTTGCTCTTATCTGGTGGCTTTTAAAAATCTGTTGGTATGCAGGTTTGTTCTGATAATGACAAGAACTTTGTTGTCATTAACCAAAAGGGTATTGATCCCCCGTCACTAGACCTGCTTGCACGAGCAGGGGTAAGTCCTCATCTCCTGGTTATCTATCATAGAAATACCTCAAGCATGTGTAGTTAGCTCAATTAGCTGCATATTTGCTTTATATTGTTGTGACTGTGTTATGGAAAATGGTAGATGAAAGGAAAGAGGGAAAAGAGAGAGGGAAAACATACAATAGCCGTGGGGGGGACTGTTATTTATAGTTACTCATAATACCCTCCAACTGATAGACTAACAGTCTTAGCTGCCATCTACTACAAGTACATTTTTTCATGTCACTGTGCTTACTATTTCTCGCTGAAACTTTCTTGACTTGATTCCCTTACATATCGGGGCACGAAGTCTTGTTTAGTAGTTGATTATCTAATAATTGTTAGATTATTGCTCTTCGAAGAGCAAAGAGGAGAAACATGGAACGCCTGATTTTGGCATGTGGAGGAGAGGCTGTGAATTCTGTTGATGATTTATCTCCTGATTGCCTTGGTTGGGCTGGACTAGTTTATGAGCATGTTCTTGGCGAGGAGAAATATACTTTTGTTGAAAATGTGAAGAATCCTCATTCTTGTACAATATTGATAAAAGGTAATTGGCACTATAAACTTTTCCACTTAATCTGCATATGAATGGTCTCCTTCTTTTAACTGCTCTATTCCAGCAGCTACCCTGTTTTGGACATATTTGTGTGGATATGCAGCACTAAGTCTTGACTTATTTAATCTTTCAGGACCAAATGACCATACAATTGCTCAAATAAAGGATGCTGTTCGAGATGGCCTAAGAGCAGTCAAAAATACCATAGAAGATGAAGCTGTCATTCTTGTAAGTGCTGATTGCACAATATTTGCTGGACTGAAGTGATATTTGCTTCAATTCCTTGATTCAATTAAAGTAATTGCGTACATGTTTCTAGAATGCTAGTTTTGTTTTTTAATTTTTAATTCTTATGTTGGGTCAGAAATAAGTCCACGAAGTTTTGCGTTTTTAGTTTATTGTCACTTCCCTTGTTCTGTTCATTTCAACCTTGTGGATGGTGAAATCTATTTGCTTTGGGGATCAGGGTGCAGGGGCTTTTGAATTTGCAGCCAGAAAATACTTGATTGATGAAGTCAAGAAAACAGTTCAAGGGGTAATTGTCTCCATATATTTATCCCCTTCTGTTGCAATTCTGTGTGGCATTTCATGTTAACAATTCATAATCTCCAAACTTGGAGCAGCGTGCTCAACTTGGTATTGAAGCTTTTGCCAGTGCGCTTCTTGTGGTGCCCAAGACACTTGCTGAAAACTCTGGGCTTGATACTCAAGATGAGATTATTACTCTCACGGTATCTACAACTCCTATCTTGCGCATTCGTGCTTGTTTGCCTCCATTCGTTTAATAATTTGACCATTGTTCCATTTTGGTCCAGGGAGAGCATGACAGTGGCAATATTGTTGGAATCAACTTGCAGACAGGAGGGCCTCTTGACCCTAAGATGGAGGGCATTTTTGACAACTATTCTGTTAAGCGCCAACTAATAACTTCAGGGTATGAACAAACTCAATTAATTAACTTTTCACACTTACACAGCCATATACACATGCATACAAACATTATGAACAAACTCAATGAACTAACTTTTCACACTTACACACAGATATGCCCATGCATACAAACACACATATACACACACAAACATACACATACATATACACACACAAACATACACATAACAATCAACTAGTTTTTAGGCGCAAGACTTTTAGTGTTCTATGATTCACCTCTGAATAACGAGTGGGTAGTTCAATCCTTTTAATTCTTCTCTTCATAGTAACCTTTTGTTAGGATGTGAAGCAATAGATCAAATTACTATAAAGAAGAGTTGTAAACTGTAGGACTTCTTATTCGGGATTTCTAGTTCCTTTTCTTCAATAAAATAGGGATTTTAAATGATAAAAATGAATCGAGTCTTAGTAGCTGCAATAACGGTGTGTGCTTTCATTAATTGGTGTTGGAACTGGAAAATGGTGCTGCTGAAGTTACTTGGAGTGATATGATAGAGTGAGTTCTTGTGCATTTAACAGGCCAGTTATTGCATCACAATTGCTATTGGTGGATGAAGTGATTAGAGCTGGGAGAAATATGAGGAAGCCAAATTAGTCCCCTTGGTCTTACCTTGGTGTATGTTTAAGAATTCTTGGCTTTTCTATTTTGTTTCTCTTACTTTATTTCCCGATACTGAGTCGTTTTTGGTGAGGAAGTATCATTCCCGTTCCTCCTTGTGGAATTTTGATCTTGGATCTTACCATACTTGTGCAATCTGCATAGCCTTTTCTTGTGTGTCAACTCTGTTTCTTTATGGTATTGCATTATCTGACAGCCAAATTTTGGCATAGTGGTAGTATATAACCAATTGGTACATGAGTCTTGAACTTCTACGGATGGTTTTTCCATGGCGTTAATATGGATGACAATGAATCGGGTCGAACCTAGATCACCAATTTTTTTGCTGTTTGAAGTCTGGTCGAATTGGAGTAATCCAAAACCTGATGTTAAGAATCGAACATTCTTACTCTTAAAGCCATAGATTTTTAGATGGGATGCATCTTTAGCATTTATACGTACAATATATGTTATAGTTGAAATATTGAGAATTAATAGTATGCACAATGGAGGCAATTAGTGTTGGAGGTAATAAATTTTCAAAAATAGTAAGTTTTTAATAAATTTATAATATTCTTAAATAATTTTAAAATCAGTGTCGTGTGTAGAGAGAGTAGAGAGACAAGAGAGTGACTAATCTAGGGATGACATTTGTGTTTATTTTTGACTTGGCTCAGTTTGAAGTAATATTTTGACCTGAGCTTATTGAGTTTCAAGTTTGTTTTAATTTTCTTATTTTGGGCTATTTCGACTTAAAGTTTGAATCTATTAAGTATAAATAATGTTATTTTGAGTAAATGATTGAGTTTCAATTAACAAATATTTTAAATATAATTAATTATAAAAACATAGTTGGTGGATCCAAATTATACTTTAACTCCAACGTTTAAACCTAATCAGATTTGAGGTCCGGCCCAATTCAGAGATAGGTATGGTTAAGGGGGTCACGTGCAAGGGGCGTGCACGTTGATGGTCACCATCTGCTGCTCCACGGAAATCTCCGCCACCCAACACTTGTCACTTTGCTATTGGACCTCTCTCTTTCCCTTGACCTGTCTTTTCTTTTTCTTTTTCTTTTTCTTTTTCATTTTTGAAATTTCTTTTAATAAATACCCCCCGACCCCCACCCCCCAAACCCAACCCCCCCCC